>JALIZH010000892.1:0-11116 GCA_030522465.1 Rhipicephalus appendiculatus | reverse complement strand
GCCCGTTTTGCGCACAATAGCCTCGCAAGACAGATCAAAAGTCCGTTACGACAGCAGACACCGGCACGTCACCTATGATCCGGGAGACCTCGTGTTGGTGTGGAAGCCTTTGCGCAAGCGTGGCTTGTGCCAAAAACTGCTCGCCCACTACACCGGACCGTTCGTTGTCCTCGACCGCCTAAGTGCAGTGGACTATCGTATCGCACGCCTCACAGCTAGTGGGAGACGCTCCACCAAGACAGAGGTCACTCATGTCGCTCGCCTGAAACCTTTTAGTAGGCGAGGCGCTGCATGAAACGCGCGGCGCGCTTCGTCTGCGAGGGGGAAATATTACGCGGCGTATGTGCCGGACCAGGAGGAGGAAGAAGAAGCGTGGAGAGTGAAGGAAGAAGATCTCTAAGCAGCTTGGACCTGTGCGGGCTCGCCGTCCTAGCCTTCTGCTAATAAACCCCCAAACCCTTACCGTGGACGTAACAATATATATATATATATATATATATATATATATATATATATATATATATATATACGGTCAAGTAGACACGCGTACGAAGCGATTTGCTGACGTGTCGGCCGCGGGTCCGGCCTTCATCGGATACCGATGAAGGCCGGACCCGCGGCCGACACGTCAGCAAATCGCTTCGTACGCGTGTCTACTTGACCGTATATATTTACCCGGACCCAGAATCACTTTTCTTCGATATATATATATATATATATATATATATATATATATATATATTAAGAGTGAAGAGTGCGACCACGGCTCGGGAGCTAGAGCGAGGCAGAGGCAGACGATGACAGAATAGAACAGCCGGCCCGCAGCAAGGGTGCTGTCTCTGTGTCGTTCTTTTACAATGGCGCAGCCGCGAACTACCGACCTCGACATCCCTGCGTCCACTACACTCCGAAGTGGACGAGTATTCTCGCACTTGCCACCGACCACGGACGGCGTCCAGGCCTCCACGGCGGCTCCGCGTGACGACTGCAGCGAGGCGATTTCCCAAGCCTTCTCCATGTTCGCTCAATAGCTTAAGACGTCCGGCTTTGGGTGCGCCCCACTCGGATCGTTCACTGAGAACGAAATTCTATGTTTTCATGGGTATAAGGATGACCCTACGAGCTGGGTAGTCGTCGTAAACTTGGTTGCTCCTAAACACTCTTGGAGTGACACAATGAAGAAATCCGTCGCCGAAGGACATCTGCGAGGATCCGCCCAAGCATGGCATCGATTCCAAGGCAGCGCATACACTACATGGCCGACGTGGACCGCGGCCCTGACGTCCGCGTTTGCGCCGCTTCCGAGCGCTTATGACGATAGTCTCATGACCATGCGGTCACGCCGTCAAGGTGCAACTAAAGACGTCGCAACATACATCTACGACAAGCTGTCCCTTTTACAAGCTTTCGGCATACTCTGGCCTCTTCAGCAGCCAGGCAGTACGTCATCGACGGGATCCTTGACTCGACGCAAGAGGCCGTCTTGTCCACCTACACCCACCCAGCCGACATCTCCACTGTTGTACGCCAGGCAGTGGAGTTACAAGACACTTCTCATCGCCGTGCGGCTACAGTTTGCCCAAAGGAGCCGCCTTCACCGAGACGTGGATGCTATACGAGTGGGCGCTTCGGGCATGAGTATAAAAACTGCCCACAAAGCCAGCCTAAAGCCATACAATATCAAGCACGCCCGCTTCCAACCCTCGTGGTCCGCGTCGGCGGTATCGCAGAACTGACGGCTCTCGTCGATACCGGAGCACAGCGTACGGCATTGCTTCGACGCCACGCCCCAGAAGATATCCAGCCTTGGACCGAGCCACCGCTGCGGGGTCTCGGCGGTGACGTACCACCCGTCGGTACCCTAAACCTGCAGATCATCACCGAGGCCGGCTGCAAGTTCTTGTCCTCGGTGCCCGTGTTCGAAGACTTGCCGGCAGACATGGTCTTAGGGGCCGACTACCTTCTCTCCGGGGGAGGTGCGCCTCACTGTGGAAGGAAGTAGCGTCCGCCCCCGTCCCGTAGCTCCAAGTACGCCTCCGGCTCAACCAGGTGAGCTGACAACGCCACTTACACTCCCTGCTTTACTCAAGATGCACGCGTCGCTCTTCGCTGATACGACTGATCAGCTCCCCGGAACTAGCGTGCTAGAGCACCATATTACAACCGACAACCATCCGCCGGTGTCCATACCATTACGTAGATACGCCGAACGAGAACGGACTGTAATCGGCCAACAGGTGCAAGAAATGCTAGCCGCTAACATCATCAGGCCGTCTGCTAGCCCGTGCGCAGCGCCTGTTGTCCTAGTCCGCAAAAGGACCGCAATCTCAGATTGTTTGGCGACTACTGAGATTTGAACAAACACACTATACTAGACTCGTACCTGCTGCCACGAATTGACGATGCTATTGACGCCGTACGAAATTACCAGGTTCTTTTCGTCACTAGACCTGAAAGCAGGGTATTGGCAGATAAACGTGGCTGAAGAAGTTTAAGACGGCCTTCTGGACACCATCTGGCTTGTACGAATTTAACCGGATGCCTTTCGGTCTGCGAACTGCCCCAAGCACGTTTCAGCGTGCCATGAACACGGTGTTGGGCACGCTGATAGACAACGCCTGTGTCGTTTACCTCGGCAATATTCTAGTCATCGGGAAAACAGAAAACCCACATCTACGAAAACTCGACACAATACTGCAGAGGTAGCATAACACCGGCTTTCGACTTAACCGTGAGAAGTGCCAGTTCGGGTTGACGATGATATCATATCTTGGTTGTCAGATATCTCGTAATGACGTACGACCCTTGCCTGAACGTATAGACGCCGTAGCCAAACACCCCGCACCAACTTCTATTAAGCAGCTCCAGGTATTCCTCGGAATGGCGTCATACTTGCGCAAGTTCGAGCCGAGCTTCGCGTCAAATGCTGCTCCACTCACGGACTTACTGAAGAAAGGCGCTCAATTTCAATAGGGTCCATCACCGGATAACGCCTTCCAAACCCTCAAACACCAGTTTACGCATAGCCCGGTGGTCTGCCACTTTAATGAAGATTGGGTGAGAGAAGTGCATACTGATGCGAGTCAGATTGGCCTAGGGGCAGTGTTGCTTTAACGCGACACAAGGAGGCACGGGCACGTCATCTGCTACGCCAGTCGTAAACTCTCGGACGGGAGCGTCATTATCATTCGAATGAACTGGAGTGTTTGGCTGTAGTGTGGAGTGTGGATGAGAAATTCCGTCACTACTTGTTTGGCCGACACTTCACAGTGGTCACAGACAACGCTGCGATTACATGGATGTTCCAGAAGTGGCATCTTAAACACAAGTTTGCCCGATGGATTGTTTGGCTCCAGGACTACACGTACGACATCCGTCACCGTGCTGGAGCACAAAATCAGCTGGCGGACGCTTTATCGCGAAATCCGATCGAGGAATCCTCCCCACGGAATCCAGAAAGCTGGATCATGTTTTCTCACAGAACGTGACGAAGGCCCAACGCGTCGATGAAGGTCTCGTATCCGTTGTAGACTCCATTGACTCCACAGGACACAATGCCAGGTTCGTCTTACGCGATGGTACGTTGTATCGTCGTCACTGGGCCGATAAGAGTGACGAGCGTCATCTCCTGGTTATCCCTCGCTCCTTACGAGCGATCATACTACATGCCATCCATGACAGCCCCGAAGGAGGCCATGTCGGCTATCGAGCCACCTTACGCAAGGCACAAGAACGATTTTGGTGGCCGAAATGGATAAAAGTGTGCGTTTGTATGTTGCCAGTTGCGAGGTGTCTCAACTACACAAACGACGTCCCGGAGGTCAACATGGATTTCTTGCGCCGATTAGGCCTCCGGAGACAATTTTTCACACCTGGGGCATGGATCACATCGGGCCTCTTCCAATGATGGCAGCGGGTACTCGCTATGGATCACTTCTCCAAATTCGTGGAGGTCGCGGCCGTGCCTTCGCTTGCGGCAAGCTACGTCATCCGATTCTTGAGAGAGCGCTTCGAATGGCGACAAGTGCTTCCCAACAAGTTGATCTCCGACCGGTCGACCACCTTCCGCAGTCGCGAGCTCCGCACTTACCTACAGCAAGTAGGAGTTGATCATCGCTTCGCGTCTTCATACCATCCACAGGCGAACGGACTGACGGAAAGGTCGAACCAGACTATCCAGGCTAGACTCGCACCGTACTGTAAGAATCACAAATGAGGTGGAGCTGACTGGGATGACCATCTTCAAGCGGCTGCATACGCAGTGAACACGGCGGCACACAGCTCTGCAGGAACTTGCCCCTACGATATTGTCTACGGCCAGCTCCCGCAACTGAATGCTACATTCGGTTTGGACATTCCCGTCAAAGTTGGGCGTTCCGATGCACGCCGAACACTTTGTCGCGATATCCGTATGGAGGCGCGGAGAAGGATCGCACATGCTCAACAGGCGCAAAAGCGGTACTACGACCGACGCCACCGGCTGCTGCCGAAACAGGCGACGAGGTGTGGCTGCAGCGAGGTGCTCCATCGTCTTCAGACAAACTGCGCCCAAAGAACGAAGGCCCGTTCATTATTTCGGAGCGCTTGGGAGAGAACACTTGGCGAGTACGGTCCATGGCTTCTGATGCGCACACAGACAAGAGAAAACGAAATAACTTTGCTGTGCATGTGTCGCGAATGAAGAACTGCGTCCGTCGACAAACGTGACGTTGTCTTATGTGCTTTTCTTCAGAAGTAGACCAGTTGTAGCGTGGGCGAGTGTAGGGAAGAGTGCGACCACGGCTCCGGGACCTAGAGCGAGGTAGAGGAAGACGACGACAAAATAGAACCGGCCCGCAGCAAGGCTGCTGTCTGTGTGTCGTTCTTTTACAGTATATATATATATATATATTGTAAGCACATTTCAAGTACTTCATCGTTCTCACTTGTACATATCATCATCATCCCGACTCTTCCCTCTTGGTGTTCTGAGCCGAGGCAGACACTGCCAAATAAACGGTGCTGCTGACCTTGTCTGGTGAGGTCTTCCTGCGTCTTCCAGAGTGGTGGAGGTGCTGGGTCACTGCAATATATATATATATATATATATATATATATATATATACATATATATATATATATATATATATATATATATATATATGTGTGTGTGTGTGTGTGTGTGTGTGGAGAGAGGGGGGAGGTACATTTTCTGTGAATTTCACATGATTTTTTGTATGTAGAGCGATAATGTGCGTTTCAATAGTGTTGTTTGAAAACACGGAATAAGCTGCACAAACAGATTGTGCACGCTTGGCCAAGCTATACCACGACAACACAGCAGTATTTAATAACTTTTGAGATAAACTACCGTCAATTTCAAAATAGAGCCGCATTTAACCTGTCGATCTGAGCGTTCTATGTGCAAACTTCAGTCTCAGTCTGGAATTGTAAATACGATGAATATAAAGAACCGGGTATGGCTCAGGTGCCTTAAATTTTTACTTAAATAAACAAGACATGTGGCTGATAAAGCAAGGTACGTCGCAAAAGTCTTCATAATAAGCCGAGTGCCAATTCATTTACAATAAGTGTCATTTAATGTGAAGTCTTTCTGAAGAAAAAGACGAAGTTCGGTCAATTTATTTTTATGGAAACTACATGGAGCTCGCTGAGTATATAACATAATGAATGACAATGAATTTATATGTCAGTGTCTACCCTGCTGCTTTACCCAGCTTTGGCGGAGGGTGGAGGGAAAAGCGGTGAAGTGACGCTTTACACCTCCCCTCCGTCGCCTGCAAACGCATACGCCTACATAAACAGTGTAAGCTGAAATTTTGTTTGAGAAAATGTGGGCAGCTATAACGTTAAACTACCCCGCATTTTGCCCTTCCGTATAGCTGGTTAGCTGTTAATGATTCGTTGAAATTTTATGGGTCATGCCCACCAGGGCTGGGCAAAGATACTTTGAAATTGTATCGCGATACGATACAAGATACTCGGGCGAGAAGTATTGGAAATACAGATACAAGATACTTCCGGAATGAATGTATCCGATACGATACTCCCCCAATTGTATCTTAATATACTTCGATACATTTGTAAATTTGCTATTATAGGTCTATAAATGAAGCAGCAAATGTCTATGCCCGCCCAAAGCGATGAAAATACAGCATGATGTATCCTTAACTAAGGTGTTAAGGTCAGACAATAGAAAATTCATTGTGTGCGGAAAATAAGATAAAAGGGCTCGTGGGTACGCTCATGAATAAAAAAAAAAGAACTGAGCACTTGGTACTGTTTCTCACATCCCTATCCTAACATGTTTAAGACTTTTCACATACAGTGAAATCTCGGTGATACGATCACAGCTCGTACGAATTTCGGGGTGATAGGAATTCTTCTTTGGTCCCGGCCAAGGCCCATTGGCCTGTAATGTAATGGAGTACGGTTTTTGCGAACCGATTTTCACCACGCGACGTTTGATACGAACGTACGCTACCGCCTAAGCAGGGGGCCTATACCTCCCATGTGACGCGCTCTCGCATGCTGATACGGAGCGGCAGCGCCGCTTTTACTACTAGCGGCTGCCGGGCATCCATCTAGAAATAAATCACAAACAGAACAATCCTTTCATGACGTCACTGGTGAGGTCACCAAATAGAGAGAAAGGGCGCAAAACTAAGAAGAGGAGGGTTGCCGCGGAAGCACTCCTTTCCCACTTCGCATGCAAGCGGGTTGTGTCCGTGCCCTCTTTCAGGTCCGCTGGCCGCTTGGGCGACGCGGCCATTCGTAAAATTTTGTTAACATTCTTGAAAATTTAGTTCATGTGTTCTGAAGCGGCGAAACTTAAGCGGACCGATTGTTCAGTAAGACAAAACTCGATCGACACAAATAAAATTAATTTTTATTGCATGTTTCGTATAAAAAAAACAGACATACGCGTAGTGTGAAAGTGTCAATCTATAAAAAGCAGCTTTAATTCACAACTGAAAAATGGACATAATGAGCAAACAGTGGACCCAGAATAACCGAACCAATGGGAAAAGCATCAACAATAACGAGCACGACACGTCGTGTTTGACTCAATAACGTTTGTTATGACGGCGCACATAATTTTTTTACAGAATTTGACTACCAAACGAGGCAGAAGTGCAGAGAAACAGAGACGCTTCAAGCGATGAGAAGTTCTTCAAGAAAGAACGTCGTTGAAAACAATGTTTCGGCAAGTTGAATTGTCTTCGTCGGGGAAAGCAGCGTTGCCTTGACGAAGAAAATTGACTTTGTCAAAAGGTTGGCTCCAGCGACATTTCTTCTAACGATTTCTAGAAGCATTCAGTCCAACACATGTATTTCAGTGACAGTATTGGAAGTGAAGAACCACAAAGCTTCAAACTGGCTACATGAATTTCATGAACCGGAAGGAGCCTAAAATTGCTTCACATCATTTGAGCTACATGCCAAAAGTAAAAGATTAAAAGCTATATAGCCGAGCCAACACCCATTCAAGCCTTTCATTAAACGTATTTTGCCGACACCGGGTAGGCTGTCGTCTTGACCATTATTAGTCTAGCGTCACTGCGCTTATGTCAGCACAGTCAGGTTTGCACAGAACTGGATTTACTCATGTACTGATGCAAAATTAATACCTGCTGAAACAATGAGCCCAAATACTTGTGCTCACCCGTTGCCACTGGGAAACCTGAAAAGACCTTCGTGGAACTGGATATCCCCGGGTTAACACACCACAGAGCTGCGAAAAACATGTGACGCCCGATTTATCCATGTTCGTCTTATGCATGTTTGATTTGCTGCTGCGTAGCTCAAGGCGGCTTCCGTTCTCTGCAAGCCACAACTTTCTGTTTTATCTTTCCCGTACTTGGCACGCCAACCGAGCAAGATAACTGAGAGCGATCCAACTTGTGATATCGCTGAGCGAGTGGCAAAAGGACCGGAGGCAAGCGCTACGAATTTAAGTCAACCACTTCCCGCGCTTCGCCTGATTCAAAATTCACAAAATAAGAAACAAAACAAGACAAATGAGCGAAATAAGAGTTGCTTACAGTGAAATCAAATTTCTTCATTTGTAAAAAAATTACACCATCTCCCGCTAAAGGCAACCATGTGTAGATGTGAAGCAGCGGGCGCCAACGCTTACACTGGCGGCGGCGTTGACGCTGGCGCTCATCGCAGCGTTGCGCAGGAGAGAAAACTGGGGAGGCGCAAAGCACGCAGTGATGGAGCGGTGTTTCCTACTGGAACATGTCGATCGCTGCTAATGGGCAATGAGAGACAGAAGACTCCGACTGGACACAGAGACCCGCAGTCCGCTTTTAGTTAACGCGCACGCTGCGAATTTTTATTGTTCAACAACGCAAAGGAGAAATCTCCCACCGGCACCACCTTGCAGGTCGAAATCCATTGCCATATATACGGAGCGGCCAGTGAACGGTTGTGCAGCGCGAGCAGTCGGTTTTTTCAACCAAGAAACTCGCTAGCAGACGCTGCCTGCGTCGGCGTCGCGAGGTGAGAGAGGGGGGGAGCGTAGGAAAGGAGAGAGAGGAGGGGACGCGCATGCGCAGTGGGAGTGTCGGACGCCGCTGGCAGGGATGCCTGAGGAGAGAGTGGAGAGCGTAGGGAGGGGAGAGATGAGGGAAGGCGCATGCACAGTGAGGGTGTGGTTGCCGCGGTGAGGGATGCCTAGAGGAGAGAGAGGGGGAAAGGAGGTTTTCTATTTCTTTTTTTTAAAGGGTTTGCGCATGCGCAGTAAGGGATGTCGCGCCGCACACCGGATTAAGCTCCGCCATAAGATGCTTCTCATCTAAAAAACTCGCGAAAGCAAATAAATGCGAACATCCACATCAACCTCACTTCGATCAACCAGATCTTAGGATGCCCGGTAACCGCTATGAGCGTGCATGTTCCTTGAAACCGAAACTAGTGCCGAGTTTCCGGGGCCTGTCCTAAGTACGAGGAGGTGCTGTCCGCGCTTTCGCGGACGACGCCAAGCACGTGCGAACGCGGGCATGCGCGCCGCACCACCAAATCGTCAGAATCGCTGTGTCAACATGCGTGATTGTTGAGGTCGCACTTGTGCGGGCACGACTGTCAAGCTCCCAAAAAACCACTCCAACACCTCCGCGATAACAAAATCATTACACAGGACCGTGGTTCTGAAATTTTGTGGCCTTGATCTATCGCGTCAAACCACTTCTTTCGTTACTTTCGCCGCTGTAGTCTGGTGTCATGCGAAAAAAGCATACTGAAATTTTGGAAGGGGCTACTGCTGTTGCGGGTCACAACGCACCTGGTTCATTAATTAAACACGCTCGTACAGGCCGTATAATTAAGAGTGCTGGTCTGGTTGCCGACATCTAAAAACTTAACTGACAATCATTCAGAGTTCTTCCTGACGTTGCTGCGGTCCTGAAAAACAGTAAATGAAAATGTACGCCAGCCTTCTTTTGTCGCATGCTGATTTTCCATGCTTTCTTGTGATACGAATTTCGGATGATACGAATATTTTTAGTGGTTCCGCGAGATTCGTGTCACCGAGGTTTCTCTGTACTTTCCATTATTATAATGCAAACTGAATTTCACTGTTGCGTTAAACCGTAAGCAGATTTTTTTCTTACTGTATACGCTAACACGCTCAGATTATTTTACCTTTGCCCTCAGCATCACCTTGACATAACAGTAAACTCACATGAAATAGAGATATTTAAATAGGAGCAATAACCCATAGAGTTAAAAAAGTCAGAATAAAGTAGAAAATGGTTTGAGGAGCAGGTTACAAAAGACGTATTACAGTAAACATACGAGCTAACACTATACAGAGGCTACATAGGAAATGTGTGGGATGCACATGAAGGACAGCAAAGAGAGCACGTGTGCATTTCGAATTAAGCTATCATTAAAAATACTTCTTAAGTAATTTAGCACGAAGAACAAAGATAAAGTTCGCCAAAATATATTCTCTTACGTAAATGCTTGTTCTATTGCATCTAGCATCAACTCCGTGGTGCGATGGTTGTTAGAATCTAATTTGCAAACGAGTCAATCTCACCGTATCAAGCTTACACTCACCAGATCTTTGAAATCGCTGTGTGAAAGCCGCGAGACGCTAAGAAACCTCATTCTTACATAACTGAGACTTTTCAATGAAGCACAACGCAAGGCGAAGTTCAATAACGACAATATAGCGGCATCCGAACTTGAGCGAGAGACGCCGCACGCATTGGAGTACGCAGTGCAGTACTGCTGCTACAAGCAAGGTTCATGGCACCGACAGAAGTAAAGAGAAAGAAAACATCAAAAAACGAAACGTCGGCTGCGCGTAGACGTTCGTGCGCTTGTTTTTGTCGAGATTGCTCGAGCGCCATTACGTGGCTCTTCTCCCCAAATAGGGACCCGCATGGACCTAATCTATTGTGCTCACTAGACCACTCTGGCGGACAGACAAAAGAATGTCACTGTCGCGTTATTTTTATTGAGGAGGCTTAGTGGCAGCAGTATCGGTTTGAGAAGCCGAGTACGGCCGACGTTTATTGTTTCGCATGGTGGTATTTCTGCAGCAGTATCTTGTATCTTAGATACACGATACATTATTTAATGTATCGGAAATACAGATACAGATACTCGTTTTGCGACACGTATCGCGATAAAGATGCAAGATACCCAAAGAGTATCTAAGATAGTATCTAAAATACATGTACCTTCGATACCGCCCAGCTCTGATGCCCACAGCACCTGCTCGTAACACGACACAACAAATGACGTGTAAGTGATCCACGCAACGGCGACTTACGCTGGACTAGGTCAAAAAAGTAATAATAACGCAATAAACTAGCTTCAATACGACATATAATTGGTTATTTGTCCCTCGCTAATCGTCCACATTTTCAGCGTGTCATAAAAAATTGCCTCCTTTTTAAGCGACGTCATAAGTCTGCGAAACACGTCGCGTTAACATGAAATGTGCACAATAAACAGCGCATTAGTATAGTGAACAATAACTAACCTTTTTTTTGGAATAGCCAGACAGTGGCTCAATGTGAACGCTATTCAAGAGTGCTGTCCACTATTTAAATTGGCAGCGGCTACTTATAGCAGCTGGAGAAATTGATTCATATGC
>JALIZH010000890.1:0-10429 GCA_030522465.1 Rhipicephalus appendiculatus | reverse complement strand
ACGGCGCTGCAAGCAGCCGCCGGATAAGGTCCCTCTATTTTTCAAAGGTAGCGCAAACTCCTCCTCTCAGTGCCGTTTCCTCCTCGCCCGTCACTCCCGGCCGCCATTATTGGGCGAGACTCGCAAGACGCGCCCGGCCCGCGTGCGGTGCGTCGAAGCGCTTGCTTGTACTTGCTTGGAAATGCGACAATTCTGGGCGCAGATTCACACAGCTGCTCGTACGTAAGATGTGTAGTAAAAATAGTTTGTGGTTGGTCGGTACATTAGCTATCATTTCGCGTTTTGTAAGCAACAAATCGCACACTGGTGCCAGCGTGTATTAGAAATTACATTGCGGCACCTTACGCGCGAACAGCTTTCTGGACTTGGGACCTGTTTTGACCACGTGAAAACCTAGCATTTGTGCATTGTATCTGACTTCATAAATGTGGGATGCGTCGCTCGCACCAGGTGAACAAGAGGCAGAACATGTTAAACGCAGTCTTTACAGCTGCCATTTTTCTTTTTCGGATACCGTGGTGTTTGTTCACAAGACGTATTTTGGAAAATCAGACGCTACATCAAATTATGAACACTCAACACGGCGGAGGCACTTATTTGCTAAATATCCCCAGCGTACATTCTTTTAAATTTCGAACTGCGTTCACGCGCTTCTGTTGCCCCCTCGGGTAAATATCTTTTTGGTTCCCACTGCGTGCTGCTCGTGCTCATTAATTGGAGCTAGCTCTTTAATTGGAGACACTTCCAGTGTGCTCAGTTTGTGAGGAGATGTCATGCTGGTATTCCTATTGCTGAAAGACGCTCCTTTGCTCACAGGAGAGCATGTACATTTTCTTCGTTAATTGGCTAACGGTAACCTCGTGAACGCACCCTCCCGCATTCGTCACTAATTGGACGAGAACAGCGAGCAGGTCCCTCCCTCAGTAATGAAGCCTCCAAATGCAAATAACTGTTTTTAATTTCCATTGATCACAGATTTATAACTAGTTGAAACAAAGAAAGCATAATTATTTTAGCGAATCAAGACGCTTTTTCTCGTTGACAGAACAAACATGCGTTTAAAATTATAGTTTGCGTACGGGCAGTTTTTGAAGCATATTGCTAAGTAAATTACGCTCATCAATCGATGCTACTTACTTGCCATGTCTCTTTCATTATCGTACACATCTCATCACCACCCTCTATTCATGAACGCTAAAAAAAACAGCTCCGATCGACTTTCAGAGTAAGTTTTTAACGACTTTTGGCAAATAAATTTTGTAAAATCTACGGGCTGAGCGAGAAAACAGAGATCTTGCAAAAATATTTTTTCTCAAACATTGCAGTAAAATTTTCGCAAAACAATTAGTAAATTGCGAACACTAAGGATTTCGCTGTAAATATTGTGTGCGAGAAAGCGTGGCCGATAATGTCACGCCGCTTTTTTTTTGTCTAGCTTAGGCATCAGTATCGATCTTTAGCTAAAAGAGTTCGAATGGCGAATATACGCGAAAGGGTTTAGTAGTGATCGAGGAACAGCAAAAAGCTTGTCACCCTTGGCAATGCTGTTCGAGCATCCAACAGCGCAACAAGTTGGCATCTGGCTGCAGCCGATGGCGTCTTTCAAACTGCAAAAAGCTATAAGAAGCCTGCGCTCATCTACAGCGCGCACGTGCGGCGGTGTTTCTACGCCCAATAATGGCGTCGTTTTCAGGCGCCAGAGCAAGAAGCAGAGGGGTCATCGGGGAAAACTGGTCACGTGTCGGGCCTGGTCCAATAGGGGGAGCACAAAAGAACGAAGAAGAGAGGAGAGACCCTGGGGGGCGAGGAGGACATTCTCCCTTTCTTTTTTGGACAATGGTTTGCGCTACCTTTGAAAATAGAGGGACCTTACCGCCGGAGCGCGCGAGCCACGCGTTCGCGTGTTCCCTTTCATAAAAATGGACAGTGTACATGTAAATACTTGAAGTTATCACCGCAGGGACTTCTCGAGAGTAATACGAATTAACATAGTGATGGCAAAGGCAAGAAGGTTGTGTACACTTCTAGAGGATCAGACCCGGTGAACATGAGAGTTCTCTTGAAAAGCACAGCCCGGTTAATCTTAAGACAGACTGTTTGTCATATTTGATGTACTGGTTACAGTTGTAGCAAATTAACGCGAAGCTTAGTAAATATAGATACAGTTATCAATGTTGAAATTGTTTAGGTGCACCACAGTTTTAAGCCAAACCTATCTTTCATAATCCAGAAGTTTTAGCGGTTTATAAAGAAGACAGGATTAAGCAACATAAGCATGCTATAACAGCATCCACTAGTTTATGCAACAGTGTATGCAACACATGCGTAACGGAATGCTTTCAGAGTTTTTTCTTCAACTGCAATTGATGCAAATGCTTGTTACTACATTTTCACTTACCAAAGTCAGGCAGATCCATGTAGTACTCTGCATCGTTGACAGCAATTCCTAGGTTGTCCGCCTCGTCCTGCTTATATATCGACTGTAGCAGTGACTCGGCCTGTGACGTGCTTGTAACACAGCTGGTCAGAAAGAAAAACGTATATTTTTGTGAACTCTACTGGAAATAGCCGCAAGAATTTTGGTTCATTATAAAATAAGAGCTAAAAACAAAGGAACAAGAAACAAAAGGGAGGAAATACGAGCACTTACAAATAATTAGTAGGTTATAAAAATAATCAATCAATCAATCATTTATTTAACGTGCCCAGGAGCAACCATAAGGTCTTTGTGCAGGCGCACGCAGAACTAAAACAAAAAAAAATAAACAATGCAATGCAGACAGTCTTCAGAAAGAGGCAGCAAATAAAGTGAGCGAAAACGCATAGGCAAAAAAGAAATCAACGCAAAGGGGGAAGAATAAAAAGACAACACTAGAATCATGGAATGGGAGTGAAAAGTAATGTGGAATATACACAGCTATGCGGAAGGCTTCCTGAAAGACGGAAAAGGGAAGAATTTATACATTGTGCAAAACTATGTTAAGACAGTGCATAGCTCTGATAAAAACAATGACTGGACAATGAAAAACATCAAGATCAAGAAAGTTAACATTATAGAGACTTTGTATTCTGTGAACTGTAGAGTGTTCGAAGAAGCTGGCAGGTACATGAAACGGTCGATTTTCTCTGGTTAACTTACGCGGTATTCGAAAATGAATACAACTGAGAAGTAAAGAGCAGGATATCATACCATGAACTAGCTTGTAAAGAAATAACAGGTCAGCGCGATTTCGTCGACAGCAAAGTGATGGTAATGATAATAATCCAGCAGTGTTAGAACACGACCCAGAGTCATTTCCAGCAAAGCGATGGTTGTACATACTTAGGAATTTTTTCTGGACTCGCTCAATGGCGTTACTGCTGGATTTAGCAATGCCATTACAGATAACAGATGCATACTCAAGTTGAGGAAGACACATTGCGGTGTACAATTTGTGAAAGACTGTAGGAGAACTGAATTCTCGAGAGATTCTGCAAACGCAGCCGAGAGAACGAAGGCCCCGCACGGCAGCACGTTTAGTGTGAGCAGAAAAATTTAACGTGCTATCAAAAGCAACACCAAGATCACTGATCTCATGAACCTTACATAACGAAACGGTATTGACAGAGTATGGAAAAGACACGATAGACGTTTTGCGCGATATACTCATGAATTTGGTCTTTGAGGTATTCAGGGAAAGGTTATTGTCGTTACACCATTCGGAGAAAGAACACAGATCTGACTACAGCAATCGACAGTCGTTAATTGAATGAATTTCCTTAAACATTTTGATGTCATCGGCGTACAATAGAAAAGAAGAATAACGAATTGCAAAAGAAACATCATTAACGTAAATTAAAACTAAGAGTCGGCCTAATACCGACCATTGAGGGACCCACTAGTCACTTTGTATAAGGAAGACATTTGGCCATTTACGGCAACATAATATGATCTATTAAGCAGATAGCTATGCAGGAGATTCATAATAGACGATTCAATATCAAAGTGTGCAGGAGATTTGCGTCATGAAACTAGAAAGATTTGTGATAGTTGAGCGGCCAGCGAGAAACCCGTGTTGATTAGGAATCAATGAATTTTTCATGCTAGAATGCAATATGTTGTGAAGAGCCAGCTCAAATATCTTTGATGTGGCACACAGTTAGAGAAATCGGGCGATAATTAGAAACATCAGTTTTGGTGCCGGACTTAAATACTGGAAAAACACGCGCAGTTTTCCACCTGCTGGGAAATGTGGAAGTTTTCAGACACTTATGAAATATTGTACTGAGTACTGGGGCAAATATACTACCATAAGCCTTTAGTATGGCGGAGGGGATGCCATCTGGACCACATGATAAGGACGGCTTCAAGCGCTTAATGCATGAGCAGATGATATTTTCATCCAGCGACAAACCACTAGATGTGCTAACTGCCTTGGGCTGTTGTCCGATCTCAGTGCTAGAGTCTGAGGCCTTATAAACGGATGAGAAATGCGTGGCCAAACAGTCAGCAACAGCGTGCACTTCAACACCGTTTGAGTCCAGTAGTCTGAAGGACTCCTCACCATTACTAGACCGTTTGCGCACACACTTCCAAAACTCAGCCGGCCTGTCAGAAGCGTTTTTTTCTAATAAATCAATATATGAACTGTGGTCCCGTTTATATAGCCGTTTAGAGAGAGTTCGAAAAAAGCTGAACTCTTTCTTCCACTCGCTGAATGGAGAACATTTAGCCTTCTTGTGCGCGCGATCTTTATGCTTCAGTGCACTTATAAGTTCAGAGGAGAACCAGTGGGGGTATTTTCGTTGTTTAGGTGTATATGCGGAATAAAATTACGCATGCTGCTTAATACAAGCTTCGTAAACTGCTCAGCTTGGTCATCAGCATTTGGTTTGTCTGTAACCTGTGATCAATCAACGGTGGAGAAGTAATGATACAATTCCCCCGCAGGGGCGTCTGCGCAAGCAGGCGTTTGGTGTGTCGCGACACCACGGACCCGAGCTAACGGGGGGGGTTTCGACCTCTTCCCACGCCTAGCCGTGCGTGGCTGAGCCGTGTCCGTGGAAAAGGGGATCCTGGGGGGTTGAGCCGACGCCGGGTGACTGGACCTTTAAGGCCCCCCGGCTGAGGCAACACACCCCTTTGGCCCTGGCTTCACGTAGACGGCACCCCTGGGCTAACCCACCCAGGGGAAATCGGCAGTCGCCTTTTCCTATCCCCCCTCTCTAATCTTTCTCTTTCCTATCTTCTTTCCTTGCTGTCCTGTCTCCTACTCCCTTCAATTACTTCCTCATTTTCGTGGGCGGCTTGGGTTAACCGTGTATATGTGTCCTCTCTTGGACATGATATATTAGGTTACAGCAGCACTGTACGGCTGGCGTCTGCAGCCTTACAAGTTAAGTGCTGCAGCGTCCCCTAGTAGGACTCCATGGTGGGTGGCCGCCATTGCTGCCGAAATACACATAACTATAATGGAACCAGCGCCATTCCCCCGCCTCCTTGATCGTTACCCTAACAAAAGGGTACGCACCGATGAAATCCTCCAATCTCTGACCCGACCAATGGAAAACTTCCCTAAATTTCATGTCGTCCACAGCGAGAATTCTGACAAACTTGCAAGGACCATCTCCCCTTTCATTGTTGCAAAGTCGTTGACCGACGCCTTTGGGTCGGGCTACAAAGTCACCAAAATGGCGAGCGGCGACCTTCTTCTTGAACTCCCATCGAAACAACAGTATCAGAAACTTGACAGTCTTGTATCACTTGGAAGCGTACCAATTTCAGTCTCACCCCATAGATCCATGAACAGTTCACGCGGAGTTGTGTCGGAAGCAGACCTCATTGAACTGAAGCTGAACTACTAGAGGGATGGAAAAACCAAAACGTGACAGATGTAAAGCGAATCATTATTAGAAGAGAAGGAAAGGAAATCCCAACGAAACATCTCATTCTCACATTTGCGACCAGTGTTCTTCCCCAAACAATAGAAACAGGTTACATTAAACTAACTGTCAGGCCATACATTCCAAATCCCAGACGTTGCTTTCAATGCCAAAAATTCGGTCACGGATCACTGAGCTGCCGTGGTCATCAAACTTGTGCTAAATGCGGTGTACAAGGCCACCCATCCGACAACTGTGCTAGCACACCGCACTGTGTCAATTGCAACGGCAATCATCCCGCATATTCACGTTCATGTCCAAACTGGCAAAAAAGAAAAGGATATCATCACACTGAAGTACAAGGAGAACATTTCTTTCCGTGAAGCCCGTAAAAGGTGCTCACCTTTCCACACCACACCTTATGCTGATGCGGCGCGCCGGGGGCAACGTCGCATCGGCCCCCGCCACTCCTTCGGCCTGCACAGAGCGAGCCGTCGGCTGTGGCACCTGCCCCCTAAGGCGGCAGTAGTCCAGACTACTCCGCCAACTCAAGAACAGGGACCGGCGACTTCAGGGCCGTCAGGTCTCAAGGCCTCGTCTCACCAGGCGAGGCCCGAAACTCGGAACACTAGCCCGCACGTGCGGGCATCCAGTGCCTCCCAGGAGGCAATGGACACATCGGTACCCCTGGTGCCGAAACACCGGCGAAGTTCTTTGGACCGCGCCAAGAAAACTAAAAAGCCAATAACGGGGCCGGACGACCGTCCTGCCACCTGAAACATAAACTAGTTCTTTTGAACACACCACACTGTCTTATTGTACACACAGCAGCTTTTCTTACTTAATATGCAGACACAAATATTACAATGGAACATCTGAGGCCTTCTTCGAAACCTCGATGACCTACAAGAACTCCTCCACGAACACAATCCAAAAGTGCTGTGTGTACAAGAGACACACTTAAAACAAAAAAACACAAACTTCCTACGCAATTACGTAATCTTCCGAAAGGACCGAGATGATGCCATGGCGTCATCCGGTGGTGTAGCAGTTATAATCAATCAAGGAATAGCATGCACGCATTTACCTCTTCAAACTTCGCTGGAGGCAGTGGCTGTTCGAGTCGTTCTCTGCAATAAACTGATCACAATCTGCTCTGTCTACATACCCCCACACCACAAAGTACAAAAATCTGAATTCCAGTCCCTTATAGATCAGCTACCAAACCTTATCTAGCCCTTGGGGACTTCAATGCACACAGCAGTCTCTGGGGTGATTCTCGTTGCGATGCGCGAGGTCGTCTCATTGAACAGTTCCTTTTCTCTTCTGACGCATGTCTTCTGAATCAGAAACTCCCAACATATTACAATCTCGCAAATAGAACATTCTCATCCATAGATCTGAGCATTGCATCTCCGTCCCTTCTTCCCCTCCTTAACTGGGGAAGTAATTCAGAACCCCTATGGAAGTGACCACTTCCCAATAGTTCTCAGCACACCAATAGCAAATCAAAGTCCTCCACACGTTCCCAAATGGCAGACAGACGGAGCCGATTGGGAACAATTTCGAAAACTGACAGTCTTAAGTTGGGATGACCTGTGTAGCTTCAGCATAGAAGCTGCTGTGGACTACTTCACAGTTTTCTTGATTGATGCTTCAACTAAATGTATTCCACAAACAAGTGGACTGTCTGGCAAACCACGTGTGCCATGGTGGAATAACGATTGTCGAACCGCGCGCAAGAAGCAAAACAAAGCATGGAGGTTGCTTCCGGGACTCTCCGACAGCCGAGAATTTTTTAGATTTTAAAAACATCAAGTCGCAAGGCAGGAGGACGCGCCGACAAGCTAGAAAGGAAAGTTGGCACAAGTTCTTGTCAGGTATCACTTCATATACACACGAGGGTAAAGTCTGGGACAGGGTCAGTAGGGTAATAGGAAGACAAACATATTCACTCCCTCTAGTAAACACACAAGGCAACAGCTTGGAAGACCAGGCGAACTCCCTGGGCGCGCATTTCGAACAAGTGTCCAGCTCCGCGCACTACTCTGAGGCCTTCCAACGCTACAAAACAAGAATAGAAAAACAAAAACTAGAGCGCAAATGCACAAAATACGAGGCATACAATGCACCTTTTTTGTTTACCTGAGCTACAGGCCTCTCTAAACTGCTGCAATAAATCCGCCCCAGGTTCTGACCATGTAATATACGAAATGCTGAGAAACCTACCTCTCGAAACACAAAAAACCCTACTTTCCCTATACAACGCCGTATGGTTTTCCGGCGAGATTCCCTCTGCCTGGAAGCAAGCCATTATTATTCCAATCCTGAAACAGGGCAAGGACCCATCCTCAGTTTCAAGCTACAGGCCCATAGCCCTCACAAGCTGTCTTTGCAAGGTTTTCGAAAAAATGATCAACAGGCGACTCGTACACTTCCTTGAAACAAATCATCTACTTGACCCATACCAATGTGGATTTCGAGAGGGTAGATCCACCACAGATCATCTTTTACGTATCGAGGCACAAATCCGTGACGCATTCATTCACAAGCAATTTTTTCTTTCCGTGTTTCTCGACATGGAAAAGGCCTACGATACAACATGGCGTTTTGGAATATTAAAAGACCTGACCGACCTTGGCGTACGTGGGCGAATGCTAGATATTATAGAGAGTTACCTGTTGAATCGTAACTTCCGTGTCCGAGTAGGGAATGTTTTATCACGACCATTTCTCCAAGAAACTGGAGTACCACAGGGTGGTGTTCTTAGCTGTACACTTTTTATTATCAAAATGAATTATTTGCGTCTTTCCATCCCGCGAAATATGTTTTATTGCACGTATGTCGACGATGTCCAACTTGGTTTTAAATCAGGCAACCTTTCGATCTGTGAGAGGCAGGTCCAGCTAGGCCTAAACAAAATCTCCAAATGGGCAGACGAGAATGCTTTTAGTTTTAATGCACAAAAAAAGCACCTGTGTCCTGTTCTCTCGGAAGAGAGGCCTTCATCCCGATCCTGATATTGGCCTGCATGGCCAACATCTTTCCGTGAAGACGGAACACAAATTCTTGGGCTTAATCTTAGATAGTAAGCTAACGTTCATATCACACATTAAGTATTTAAAAAACAAATGCATAAAAACAATGAATGTTCTCAAAGTTCTGTCACACACTTCGTGGGGTAGTGACAAGAAGTGTTTGATGGATCTGTATAAAAGCCTCATACGCACTCGCTTAGACTACGGGGCAATAATCTATCAGTCTGCAACACCAAGCGCCTTAAAGATGCTTGATCCAGTCCACCATCTAGGCATTCGCCTATCTACGGGTGCCTTTCGCACAAGCCCCGTAGAAAGTCTCTACGTTGAATCGAATGAGTGGTCGCTCCATCTGCAGAGATCCTACTTATCATTTGTATATTTTCTCAAGGTGAACGCAAACAATGAACACCCCTCACACTCCACAGTCAATGATTTGTCCACCTCTACCCTTTTTTACAACCGTCCTTCGTTGCGAGAGCCCTACGCACTTCGTGTGAGGGGCCTTGCTGAGGAAATGGATGTGCCACTTTTCGAACACCGTTTGGCGGCCCCCGCTGCGAATCTCCCGCCGTGGCAGTGGCAGTTTATAGACTGTGATGTGTCCTTCGCGGAAGTCACGAAACACGCCCCTCTTGCTCATATACATACGTACTTCCTTGAACTACAGCACAAGTACACCTGTCCTGAATTCTTTACGGATGCCTCCAAGTGTTATACTTCTGTATCACCCCGCAGGGGCGTCTGCGCAAGCAGGCGTTTGGTGTGTGGCGACACCACGGACCCGAGCTAACGGGGGGGTTTCGACCTCCTCCCACGCCTAGCCGTGCGTGGCTGAGCCGTGTCCGGGGAAAAGGGGATCCTGGGGGTTGAGCCGATGCCGGGTGATTGGCCAAACCTTTAAGGCCCCCCGGCGGAGGCAACACACCCCCTTTGGCCCCAGCTTCACGTAGACGGCACCCCTGGGCTGACCCACCCAGGTGAAATCGGCAGTCGCCTTTTCCCATCTCTTTCTCTCCCCACATCTTCGTCTTTCTCTATCACTTTTTTTATCTTTCCTGTCCTCTTCTCTCATCTATTCACTTCCAATTTTCCAGGCGGCGAGGGTTAACCTTGTGTATCATATCCAGTCTTGGGTATGAATATTGGGTTATAGCGGCGGTGTATAGCTGGCGTTCGCAGGTTCTTGAAACCTGTGGCGCCCCCATGTTGGGCTCGGTGGTGGGTGGCTACCACCGTCGCCGAACTTCAAAACCATCCTATGGCAGACGCTTTCCCTCATCTTCCAGATCGGCCTCTAAAAGAGGTCGCACCGATGTACCTTTTCACTTTAATCTCCGTACCGACTTTGACAACTTTCCTCGTTTCCACGTCTTGCACAGTGAAGGAACTTCAAGCCTGCGTAAATTATCCCCATTCTTGGTGGCGAAATCTCTCGGAGAAGCTATTGGTAAAGAATACAAAGCATCCAAAATGAGCAGCGGAGATCTCCTAATCGAACTGAAAAAGAAAGAACAAATAGAAAAGCT
>JALIZH010000889.1:0-21354 GCA_030522465.1 Rhipicephalus appendiculatus | reverse complement strand
CCCAGTCATCATCATCATCATCATAAGCAGGTATTTGCCACAAAAATTGGGCAAATTCCACTCTCACCACTGGTCCACTAAAATGAAGGCAACAGTTAGCCCAACAAACGAGTATGGGCCACTGAAATTTGTGCGGCCTATCAGGGCCCTATCATCATCATCGTAAACAGGTATATGCCACAGAAATTGGGCAAATCCCACTATTCACCACTGGTCCACTAAAATGAAGGCAACAGTTAGCCCAACAATCGAGTATGGGCCACTGAAATTTGTGCGGCCTATCAGGGCCCTATCATCATCATCATAAACAGGTATGTGCCGCAGAAATTGGGTAAATCCCACACATCACCACTGGTCCACTAAAATGAAGGCAACAGTTAGCCCAACAATCGAGTATGGGCCACTGAAATTTGTACGGCCTATCAGGGCCCAGTCATCATCATCATCATCATAAACAGGTATGTGCCGCAGAAATTGGGTAAATCCCACACATCACCACTGGTCCACTAAAATGAAGGCAACAGTTAGCCCAACAAACGAGCATAGGCCACTGAAATTTGTGAGGCCTATCAGGGCCCTATCATCATCATCATAAACAGGTATGTGCCGCAGAAATTGGGTAAATCCCACACATCACCACTGGTCCACTAAAAATGAAGGCAACAGTTAGCCCAACAATCGAGTATGGGCCACTGAAATTTGTGAGGCCTATCAGGGCCCTATCATCATCATCATAAACAGGTATGTGCCGCAGAAATTGGGTAAATCCCACACATCACCACTGGTCCACTAAAAATGAAGGCAACAGTTAGCCCAACAAACGAGTATGGGCCACTGAAATTTGTGCGGCCTATCAGGGCCCTATCATCATCATCATAAACAGGTATGTGCCGCAGAAATTGGGTAAATCCCACACATCACCACTGGTCCACTAAAAATGAAGGCAACAGTTAGCCCAACAATCGAGTATGGGCCACTGAAATTTGTGCGGCCTATCAGGGCCCTATCATCATCATCATAAACAGGTATGTGCCGCAGAAATTGGGTAAATCCCACACATCACCACTGGTCCACTAAAAATGAAGGCAACAGTTAGCCCAACAAACGAGCATAGGGCCACTGAAATTTGTGAGGCCTATCAGGGCCCTATCATCATCATCATAAACAGGTATGTGCCGCAGAAATTGGGTAAATCCCACACATCACCACTGGTCCACTAAAAATGAAGGCAACAGTTAGCCCAACAATCGAGTATGGGCCACTGAAATTTGTACGGCCTATCAGGGCCCAGTCATCATCATCATCATAAGCAGGTATGTGCCACAAAAATTGGGCAAATTCCACTCTCACCAAATTTCAGTGGCCCATACTAGTTTGATGGGCTAACTGTTGCCTTCATTTTTAGTGGACCAGGGGTGATGACAGAATAACGAAGAATTTTGACAGGACAGTGCTTTCGTTATTCTGTCCTCGTTTCATGTGCGCTTAAAAACTTTTGCTTTGAACATGAATGTTCACCAACTAGCCCACCTCGCCGTCTTGTTGCAATACTCGATTGTTGGGCTAACTGTTGCCTTCATTTTTAGTGGACCAGGGGTGATTAGTGGGTTTACCCAATTTCTGTGGCACATACCTGTTTACGATGATGATGATAGGGCCCTGATAGGCCGCACAAATTTCCGAGTCCTATCATCATCATCATAAACAGGCATGTGCCACAGAAATTGCGTAAATCCCACTCATCACCACTGGTCCACTAAAAATGAAGGCAAGCAGTTAGCCCAACAAATCGAGTATGGGACACTGAAATTTGTACGGCCTATCAGAGCCCAGTCATCATCATCATCATCATAAGCAGGTATTTGCCACAAAAATTGGGCAAATTCCACTCTCACCACTGGTATACTAAAATGAAGGCAACCGTTAGCCCAACAAACGAGTATGGGCCACTAAAATTTGTGCGGCCTATCAGCGCCCTATCATCATCATCGTAAACAGGTATATGCCACAGAAATTGGGCAAATCCCACTATTCACCCCTGGTCTACTAAAAATGAAGGCAACAGTTAGCCCAACAATCGAGTATAGCAACAAGACGGCGAGGTGGGCTAGTTGGTGAACCTTCATGTTTAAAGCAAAAGCTTTTTAAGCGCACATGAAACGAGGACAGAATAACGAAAGCGCTGTCCTGTCAAAATTCTTCGTTATTCTGTCATCACTACTGGTCCACTAAAAATGAAGGCAACAGTTAGCCCAACAATCGAGTATGGGCCACTGAAATTTGTACGGCCTATCAGGGCCCAGTCATCATCATCATCATCATAAGCAGGTATTTGCCACAAAAATTCAGTAAATCCCACTCATCACCACTGGTCCACTAAAAATGAAGGCAACAGTTAGCCCAACAATCGAGTATGGGCCACTGAAATTTGTACGGCCTATCAGGGCCCAGTCATCATCATCATCATCATAAGCAGGTATTTGCCACAAAAATTGGGCAAATTCCACTCTCACCACTGGTATACTAAAATGAAGGCAACAGTTCGCCCAACAATCGAGTATGGGCCACTGAAATTTGTACGGCCTATCAGGGCCCAGTCATCATCATGATCATAAGCAATTCTCAATAGCGGCAGAGCTCCCACGATACATAGAGACGTTATTCCACAGACTACGACTGGAAGTAGCATACACAAACAGCTTCCTGCACAAAATACACCGATCCAGCTCACCGGAATGCTACTGTTTCCACGAAGATGAGAATGTTGGTCATATTCTTTTGGAGTGCGTAAAGTACGCAAATGAAAGAGAAAAATTAAGGAAGAGACTAGCAAGTTTGGACAGACGCCCTCTCACATTAAAGAAATTACTTGGACCATGGCCTGACATGAATCTTCAGAAAAAGGCGAACACCTTCCTGAAAGACTTCTTAGTGGACACCGGTCTGGACAAGCGTTTGTGATATACAATTATGTGTTGTTACATACGGAATGATGTGTTATACTGTGGGCAGGACTAGAAATGTGTGCTCGAGGACGCTTTATTGCAGTGTGAACTTCTACAAGCCAAACTGTAGATTTTTTTTTGTGGTTGCTCATTGTGCATTTTGTGTAACTTTCTCTTTTTTTTTTCTTTTTTTCTTTAGCTGCAGAACTCATAGATATGGAGTAGCCGAGGTAATATGAACCTCAACTTCTCCACAGCAAGACAGGTAGAACAGAACAGAACAGGTATTTGCCACAAAAATTGGGCAAATTCCACTTTCACCACTGGTCCACTGAAATGAAGGCAACAGTTAGCCCAACAAACGAGTATGGGCCACTGAAATTTGTACGGCCTATCAGGGCCCAGTCATCATCATCATCATGAGCAGGTATTTGCCACAAAAATTGGGCAAATTCCACTATCACCACTGGTCCACTAAAAGTGAAGGCAACAGTTAGCCCAACAAACAAGAGTATGGGCCACTGAAATTTGTACGGCCTATCAGGGCCCAGTCATCATCATCATCAAAAGCAGGTATGAGCCACAAAAATTGGGCAAATTCCACTTTCACCACTGGTCCACTAAAATGAAGGCAACAGTTAGCCCAACAAACGAGTATGGGCCACTGAAATTTGTGCGGCCTATCAGGGCCCTATCATCATCATCGTAAACAGGTATATGCCACAGAAATTGGGCAAATCCCACTATCACCACTGGTCCACTAAAATGAAGGCAACAGTTAGCCCAACAAACGGGTATGGGCCACTGAAATTTGTACGGCCTATCAGGGCCCAGTCACCATCATCATCATAAGCAGGTATGAGCCACAAAAATTGGGCGAATTCCACTTTACCACTGGTCCACTAAAATGAAGGCAACAGTTAGCCCAACAAACGAGTATGGGCCACTGAAATATGTACGGCTTATCAGGGCCCAGTCATCATCATCATCATCATAAGCAGGTATTTGCCACAAAAATTGGGCAAATTCCACTTTCACCACTGGGCCACTAAAATAAAGGCAACAGTTAGCCCAACAAACGAGTATGGGCCACTGAAATTTGTGCGGCCTATCAGGGCCCTATCATCATCATCGTAAACAGGTATATGCCACAGAAATTGGGCAAATCCCACTATTCACCACTGGGCCACTAAAATGAAGGCAACAGTTAGCCCAACAAACGAGTATGGGCCACTGAAATTTGTGCGGCCTATCAGGGCCCAGTCATCATCATCATCATCATCATAAGCAGGTATTTGCCACAAAAATTGGGCAAATTCCACTCTCACCCCCTCGTCCACTAAAAATGAAGGCAACAGTTAGCCCAACAAACGAGTATGGGCCACTGAAATTTGTACGGCCTATCAGGGCCCTATCATCATCATCGTAAACAGGTATGTGGCACAAAAATTCGGTAAATCCCACTCATCACCACTGGTCCACTAAAAATGAAGGCAACAGTTAGCCCAACAATCGAGTATGGGCCACTGAAATTTGTACGGCCTTATCAGGGCCCAGTCATCATCATCATCATCATAAGCAGGTATTTGCCACAAAAATTGGGCAAATTCCACTCTCACCCCTCGTCCACTAAAAATGAAGGCAACAGTTCGCCCAACAATCGAGTATGGGCCACTGAAATTCCTACGGCCTATCAGGGCCCAGTCATCATCATCATCATAAGCAATTCTCAATAGCGGCAGAGCTCCCACGATACATAGAGACGTTATTCCACAGACTACGACTGGAAGTAACATACACAAACAGCTTCCTGCACAAAATACACCGATCCAGCTCACCGGAATGCTACTGTGGCCACGAAGATGAGAATGTTGGTCATATTCTTTTGGAGTGCGTAAAGTACGCAAATGAAAGAGAAAAATTAAGGAAGAGACTAGCAAGTTTGGACAGACGCCCTCTCACATTAAAGAAATTACTTGGACCATGGCCTGACATGAATCTTCAGAAAAAGGCGAACACCTTCCTGAAAGACTTCTTAGTGGACACCGGTCTGGACAAGCGTTTGTGATATACAATTATGTGTTGTTACATACGGAATGATGTGTTATACTGTGGGCAGGACTAGAAATGTGTGCTCGAGGACGCTTTATTGCAGTGTGAACTTCTACAAGCAAACTGTAGATTTTTTTTGTGGTTGCTCATTGTGCATTTTGTGTAACTTTCTCTTTTTTTTTTCTTTAGCTGCAGAACTCATAGATATGGAGTAGCCGAGGTAATATGAACCTCATCCTCTCCACAGCAAGACAGGTAGAACAGAACAGAACAGGTATTTGCCACAAAAATTGGGCAAATTCCACTTTCACCACTGGTCCACTGAAATGAAGGCAACAGTTAGCCCAACAAACGAGTATGGGCCACTGAAATTTGTACGGCCTATGAGGGCCCAGTCATCATCATCATCATAAGCAGGTATGAGCCACAAAAATTGGGCAAATTCCACTTTCACCACTGGCCACTAAAATGAAGGCAACAGTTAGCCCAACAAACGAGTATGGGCCACTGAAATTTGTACGGCCTATCAGGGCCCAGTCATCATCATCATCATAAGCAGGTATGAGCCACAAAACTTGGGCAAATTCCACTCTCACCACTGGTCCACTAAAATGAAGGCAACAGTTAGCCCAACAAATGAGTATGGGCCACTGAAATTTGTGCGGCCTATCAGGGCCCTATCATCATCATCGTAAACAGGTATGTGCCACAGAAATTGGGTAAATCCCACTAATCACCCCTGGTCCACTAAAAATGAAGGCAACAGTTAGCCCAACAAACGGGTATGGGCCACTGAAATTTGTACGGCCTATCAGGGCCCAGTCATCATCATCATCATAAGCAGGTATGTGCCACAAAAATTGGGCAAATTCCACTCTCACCACTGGTCCACTAAAATGAAGGCAACAGTTAGCCCTACAAACGAGGATGGGCCACTGAAATTTGTGCGGCCTATCAGGGCCCTATCATCATCATCATAAACAGGCAGTGTTGGCGGTCTGCTAGCGAGTTTCTTGATTGAAAAAAACCTACTGCTCACGCTGCACAACCGTTCACTGGCCACCCCGTATATATAGGCACTGGATCTTGACCTGCAAGGTAGTGCCGATGGGAGATTTCTCCTGTGCGTTGTCGAACGATATAACTTCGCAGCGTGCGCGTTAACTAAAAGCGGAGTGCGGGTCTCTGTGTCTAGTCCGAGTTTTCTGCCTCTCATTGCCCATTAGCAGCGATTGGCATGTTCCAGTAGGAAACACCGGTCCATCACTGCGTGATTGCGCCTCCCTAGATTTCTTTCCTGCGAAACGCCGCGATGAGCGCCACCGTCAACGCCGCCGCCAGTGTAAAGGCTGAACCACATGCAGCGTTTTTTCCGGTGTTTTCTGGCGTTGCGTCTCTCGGCGTCATGACATCAACGCCGCCAGAGAGGGTGGCCAACCACATGGAAAGCGCTGAGGCCAGCGCCAGCCCAGCGTCAAACATGCGACCAAAGGGAATGAACCTGATACATCGCAAAGCAGTGTCAAGTATCCGTCACTGGACCAACAAAAATATTCCTCATTACAGGTTTTATGGCTACTGTTGCGACCCGGGGTGTCACAGCTCGAGATACAGGTCGTGGTATCCCGCTGCTAGCCCCGGTTGTTGCGACAGGCCTTTGCAGGCCCCGGAGACCCAGGAGGAAGATGTCGAGGCAGCATGAAGAGGCTGAAGGGAAACTGAACTGAGGTTTAATTACATTATTTACATGGCGAGCATTTCGCTCTACATCACGAAGACTTCGCTACATCGTGACGATCTTGTCGAAGGCCCGTGTCGAAGCTCTCCGAGTCCTCCGAATCCTCCTTCGAATCTCTGAAGCCTGCAGGGGCTGATTATAAAGAGTCTCTTTTCCCCCAGATCCCTAGATGGGGGAACAGCTCCAAATTGCACTGTCCAATCACACGACACACGCCACTTCCGACGGTGCCGCCCACACCCGCCCAGGTCTACGTGCCTGACAGGGGTGTTGCCACAACATTGCACCAGTGGCACCAAGGTGGTGGCGTGAGAAGGCAGCAGGATGAGGGGTCCTACGCTCGCACTTCGGAGCGCATCAAAGGTCCGCCGCTCGACGCGCAATTAGCGGGACGGGTCATCCGCGGCGGCTCCGCCGTCTCTTCAAAGAGTATGTCGCGACCGAAAACCACTGCGGTCGTCTCGCCGAACACCTTGCGCGTCGGACTGCATGGCGCCTCACTTCCCGGCTAGGAAGGACAATACACGTCTTTTAACGTCTGTCAGCGGGCCAGCAGCCCCTCGGAGACTTGTTCGTAGAACAGGGAACGTCGCTCCTCCGCGGGCCCTGGCGCCGGTCATAACAGCTCGTCCGCCGGCGGGAGACTCGACCTGAGGGTGACCAGCTGAACAGGTTGCCCGAAGCGTCGATTTGTATTTGCGTCCTCCGGTCCTTTGCCAATGACGCCCAACCATGGACTCTGCCGCTCGTTCCTCGTTGCTGTCTTCCTGGGAATACGTATACATACACACAACCACAGGCACAGGAGAGCGCCCTGCCCGCACTGAGACACATCGAGTCCAAAATTAATCATGTAAAAACCATACTCCTTAAATGGTACAACTAAACACAAAGCACCAATCGAAGCGTTTCTCTGAGCTTTCGCCGAAGCTCCCAATCTCAAAACGAGAATAAGCTTCATCTTAAACTGCTTAAAAAACATCTCCCCAGTGACGTGCCCTTCGTGGCATAGCTGTGTGCCAGCGTCAGTAATCCGCTGTAAGTCAACCAGGCCTCATACTCGTGAACAAAAGCCTTTTGCTTCACGCTATCTTTTTGGGCCCCAAAATTTTGTGCCGCCAAAGCTAGTCGTCAAGTTCCATCGAGCAGACGAAAAGATACCTGTCGTGCTGCACCAGCATCAGGACCACTACTCACATTTCACGTCTGCAATCGCACGTACTAGTGCTACTGCGCGGATGAACCACTAACACTGCTTTGCGGTCACAGTGCTTACAAAACATACACATAAACTCACAAACTAACTCTTCCTACTCACGTCCACACCGGACACATGCGAATAAAAAAGTAAACAAACAAAAAAAAACTTTCGCATGAACCCTGAAAAACTCACAAGGAAGCTCCTTGCTTCTTCACGCTCACTCATAATAGACTCCTCACGTCGCTCTTATTAATGTACTCATACGACATACCCTGACGCACGCTCCGATGCGTATCGTTACGCAACCGCACAACGCTTACCTTTACAAGAAAAACATACAACGCTTAAAAAATAATCAAAACCTAAAACTGGTTACGTAAACCTATCTGGTAGCCGAGATACCAAAAAGAAAACATTCCGAAAACCAAAGTAAACAATCAAAACACAAGTTCTAAACAAACCAACAAATCCGCTAGCGTCATTTCCTCGAAAGCTTACGGGTGTCACTCATTTTTGAGGCGTACTCGCGGCGGTCGCGCCCTGTGGGCTTTTCTTGTCGAACGGGGAAGACAACAATGCCGGAACCCATTCGCTTCGCTGCCGAGCCCCACTAAGCTCTTTGCTGGAGACCAGCGTTCATCCCCTCGCTCAGCTACTTCTTGAGAGCCACCGACCTTGCACTCCCGCGCCCCCCTCAAACGTGCCGTGGATAGAACGACGGGAGGCTGACTGACCCCTTCCTTCTGTCTGCATTTTCGTCCAAGGCACTTTTCTTTTTCTTTTCGCCCGGCGGCTCGGACGCATGCAAAACAACTTCGACGGCGATGACAAACGCCTCATTCTGCCCACTACGTTCAAACGTTCAGAGCCTTTTTTCAAACGGGTTGGGCTCTTCGTCGCACTCGTGGCTCTACGACGCCGCTTCCGCCTACGCCTCTTCTTGGGGCGCATCTTTGAGCCTTCCGCTCGCATCTCTGGCTCATGAACCCTCTCACAACCTTCGTTAGCTGTCTCGTCCGCGCAGTCTGAATGATTCGTGAACAAATCATCTTTAACTTCACTCTCCAAACTGGCGGACAGCTTAACACGATTAGGAACAATGCAGCTGCTTTCTTTTGAACAATCTAGCTCGCAATCCTGGGAGCTATCTACAACTGCACTGTTATCCTCACTCTTTCCTTTCGCTACATCTCCTGAACTTTCTCCGGTGTTCCTGACAAGCGGGTCGAAACCTGGGACACCACATGCAGGATCCACCGTTGCGATACAGTCACTGGACCCTAGCTCATCTGCCTGGGAGCTGTCCACAACTGCACTACTCTGTACTTCAGTACACTCTGCCGACGTAACTAAGGTCGTCTTGCCTAGCGAGTCGAATCCTGGGACATCGCGTGCAAAACCCACCGTCGGGAAAACCTTACTTTGTGTCTGTGCCAGATGGTCTACAACTATCTTAGTTTTTTCACTAGAATTCCACTGGCACAGCACCTCGTCGCTCTTACTCTGGCCTTCGGCGGCCTCCACTCCTAGCGCAGCATCTTTCGCGGCCGATACATTCGGTTCTCTTATGAACGCGCTGCTCTCACATGTGCTAGCCTTCTCGACGGCCCTGAACTGCACCGCACTCGACCTTTCTACGCACATCTCGCGCGCTACATTTACAAACTGACTACTCTGTTGCTTAGTATATAACCCGCGTTTTAGCCTCTCAAGCTCCTCGTCTAACGCTTGCATCTCCTTCCTGTGTTCTTCAACCCTCTTTGCCTCCTCTATTTCCATCTCTCTCCACTTCTCCCTCTTTTTCTGTTCTATTAAGTACATATTCGCGAAGTGCTCGATATCCTCCTTGCTACTTTTGCTTTTAAGGATTACTTCACAGAGTTGAGATGCAGGCGTATCGTCATCTACTTCGAGGTCAAGGTCCCAACACAAGTCCAACAGGTTATCCCTCGTCAACCTCATCAGATCCATGGCGACTACTTTGCTTTGGCTCAGCTGTGATAAAACACAAACCCACCAGCGTTTCAATTCTAGGTCTAGAGATATTGAAGCCTGGCAAATCCCACAGCATATACCAAAAGCATAACTACACAAGGAGCACCACGTGGACAACCTCCCTCTCTACCTGTTTCCTGTTTCTCCTTCACTCTTCTGCGCTCTCCAGCATCCAAAACACTCCCGCAACGTACCCTCAAAAAAAAAAAAAAAACTCCCGCAAAACTCATCTGCTCCTAACGAATTACCTGAGCTATCCTGTTTTTCCTAGCTTGCTTAGATAATCGCAAAGTGCTGCTCTGTGCTGAGATAACAACCACAGTGTCTAGGCAGTTGTTGGTCGTATCTATCTTTTAACGGGTCTAGGCCAAAAGACTCGATACTTCTCAAGCGCAAAGCCAGGCACTCACCCCATACTGTGCGGTCATGGTACGCTGCGTCGGTCCCGCCGAATTCCAGGTCCTAGGGCTTTCGGCTGACCTCCGGTCCACGTCGCTCTCCTTCCATGAGTCTGATCCCACCGCTGCCACCAGTTGTTGCGACCCGGGGTGTCACAGCTCGAGATACAGGTCGTGGTATCCCGCTGCTGGCCCCGGTCGTTGCGACCGGCCTTAGCAGGCACCGGAGACCCGGGAGGAAGATGCCGAGGCAGCATGAAGAGGCTGAAGGGGAACTGAACTGAGGTTTAATTACACTATTTACATGGCGAGCATTTCGCTCTACATCACGAAGACTTCGCTACATCGTGACGATCTTGTCGAAGGCCCGTGTCGAAGCTCCCCGAATCTCTCGAATCCTTCCGATTCCTCTCTGAAGCTTCTTCTCATGGAGCCCACGGGGGCTCATTATAAAGAGTCACTTTTCCCCAGATCCCTAGATGGGGGAACATGTCCAAAATGCGCTGTCCAATCGCACGACACACGCCACTTCCGACGGTGCCGCCCACAGCCGCCCAGGTCCACGTGCCCGACAGGGGCGTTGCCACAGCATTGCACCAGGTAAATGAGGGGTAAATGAGGGGGGATTGTGGGTAAATGAGGGGGGATAGATATATGGAGGTACAAGAGAAAGCATCGGTAACAAAGGGAAAGAGGAATGCTGCAATCATGAAGCACAGAGCGTTATGGGGATACAATAGGTACGAGGTGCTTCGAGGGCTGTGGAAGGGTGTGATGGTTCCGGGGCTTACATTTGGGAACTCGGTGGTGTGCATGAAGTCAGAGGTGCAATCTTGAATGGATGTAAATCAAAGGACTGTGGGACGCCTCGCGTTGGGCGCTCACGGGAAGACGACAAATGAGGCTGTAAAGGATGATATGGGATGGACAGGTTTTGAAGTGAGGGAAGCTCAGAGCAAAATTAGATTTGAAGAGAGGCTGCGGAAAATGAAGGAGAGTAGATGGGTAGGGAAGGTTTTCAGGTATTTGTATAGAAAAAGCGTCGACACGCAGTGGAGAAAAAGAACTAGGAGGCTCACCAGTAAATATACGGCTAGCAGTGTGGGCGACATGGCAACAAGGAGCATTAAGCGAAAAGTCAGAGAGGCGGAGAGGACTTATTGGATGACAGCGATGGAAAAGAAGCCGGCTCTCAGTGACTACCGAAAGGGAAAAAAACGAAATAAGGAGGGAGAGGTTTTATGATAATTCAAGGGGAAGCGCTTTACTGTTTGAGGCAAGGTCGGGTTGCCTTAGAACGCGTAGCTATAAAGCGAGATTCTGTAACGAAGAAGAACAATGTACATGCTGTGGGGGGAACTAAGGAAACGATGGAACATGTACTGATTGAATGTGGCGATATCCACCCAGATATACGTGTGGACACGAGTCTACATGAAGCCTTGGGTTTTAGGGACAACAATGGAAAGCTGAACACGTCCGCGATAGAAATAAGTAAGAGACGGTTAGAGTATTGGTGGCAGAAAAGTAGAGATAAAGGACAAAAATGAAGAAGGGGAAAATAAGGTCATTCTGCCTTAAGAAGCAGAGAGATGGACCGTGAACTTATATTTTTCTTTGCTGTAATAACATAGATTTAATCAATGTAGATAAGGCATTAGGCCACCATAAAAAGAAAGTTTTTTTTCGAGCCTGGTGGCAGACATGTCACCGCCCCGTTATAAAGGGGACGCTCATAGCATCCATCCATCCATCCACCAGTGGCACCAAGGTGGTGGCGTGAGAAGGCTGCAGGATGAGGGGTCCCATGCTCGCACTACGTGACGCATCAAAGGTCCGCCGCTCGACACGCAATTAGCAGGACGGGTTGTAATCCGCAGCGACGCCGCCGTCTCTTCAAAGAGTATGTCGCGACCGAAAGTCATTGTGGTCGTCTAGTCGAACACCTTGCGCGTCGGACTGCATGGCGCCTCACTTCCCGGCTCGGAAGGACAATACACGCGTTTGAACGTCTGTCAGCGGGCCAGCAGCCCCTCGGAGACTTGTTCGTAGAACAGGGAACGTCGCTCCTCCGCGGGCCCAGGCGCCGGTCATAACACTACCTTGCAGTTCTGTAGTGAGGGAAACAAATCACAGTGCTGCCGAAAATTTTTGTTTATTTTACTTGTAACGCCACCTATTGAGCATAACAAGAACCACAAACTCGTAATATATGGCCTCTGAGCTTGAAGTTGTCGCACGTTTTTGAGGCCACGTATTCGGCCAATACACTCAGGCCTGCTAAGCCTACCGATGAACTTGAGGATGGCACTCGGAAACTGTTCGAAGAAATCCCGAGCGCTTGCTGTCGAAACTTCTGAGGAACAAGCTAAGTCAAATACAAGCATCAGTTGAGAACTTGCGGGACACACAGAGCACGGCGACGACTTGATAAATCTGAGGCGGGCGGCAGCCATTTTGGCAGCAGCGACGATGCCGTTACGTAGCGGAAGTCGCTGCCAGCCGCGCGCTGATTGGTTCTCCGTCCATCGAACGACTTCCGGCGTCGACGCCGACGCTGCAGATGTCTGGATCGTCCTGAGGTGGATGTTTCGGCCACCGTCACCAGCAGCGTCAACGCCGAGTGACGCCGGCGTACGAAACGCCGGGAAAACGCCGGCAAAAACGCTGCATATAGTTCGGCCTTAAAGGAGTACTGACACGAAATTTTTCACTTATCGTTTTATTGCGTCAAATGATAGACCAGGTTCCCAAGAGCCTAGAAAATGCACCGGCAAGCGTGAGTGCGCCCTGAAAAATTAATTACAGCATGTTTTTAAAAGCTAGTTTCGGGTCACTCTGTACCCTGACGTCACGGCAATGGGACGAGTAGCGCCACCAGGCGGTAGTATGTGAATGCGCACGCTTTCGTGACGTATCCTCGTGCGCGCGTAGCTCCATCGTCTGCTTCGTCTGCTGCGCGCCGCACATGTGGCAACCGTCGCGCCTTCAACGATGGACGAATATTTGTCAACAGACTCCGACGGCAGCAACGACTTCAGCAGAGAGGAAGATGCCGAGCTTGCCGACCCCGCGAATCATTTCGCATTCGACCCGCTTGCAAGTACGTCAGAAGACGAGTCGTCTGAGAGCGATAGCGCCATGCAGACGGCTTGCGCATCGGGAATGTCGAACGGTAAGAATTCGCTGTTTTTTGCTTGATCTTGCGCGGGCATCTTCCGGATGTTCTACGGAAGTCAATAGCGTTCGTGTGGATTTCCTAATGCTATTACTTGCTTGAAATTATTGGTACTAGGCGCAGATTCGACACCGCATGTATGCTTTGTCCTGCCGCTTTCCTATGCAGCCGCACTGCTCACGCAGTATGACAACCTCTTGCTGGTCGTAACGCCTGAACATTATACCGATAACGTAATCTGCGTAGGTGCCTCTGTGGGAGTTGCCACCCGATGGACACGGACGTAGTCGGTGTGCTGTCGGGAAATCGACAAAGTCGCGCTCTAGTGCCGGATGAGGCAGCCTGTGTCACCGCGCACCCGACGTTTCAGCGTGGGTGCTTAGACATTCACGCCCTCGAGATAACGTACTACCCTTGATGGAAGATCGACCAGGCGTCATTGAGGCACCGGAAATCCATAGGTATTACTGCTGCGGTTGATCTAAGTTAGCTGTTGCTGTTGAAGCTGAAGTACGCCGAATCGCAAGCTGCCTGTGGCATGCAAAGTGCATGCCTTCGGTATACTTCCTGCTAAAGTGTGGTGGTCGCAAGTACGACGCGTCATCCACTCACTCAAAACGTGCATAGGCGCATTTTACTTGCTAATATTGCTATGTCCATATTCCATGTCGCGTGTCCAACTAAATAAAGGGACATGAAAAAATACATGTATAAGTGGCATTGGACACCTCCGGTCGTCAAGCAGCGCAAATTATGCACGATCTCGAAATCACAATATGTGAAATAAAATCTGCAAGCTTAGAATAGCTGCTGCTTACATTGTTAGATAGTTCTTCACAAATCAGATTACTTGATCTCGCCTTTCACGTTCTTTGTGATTGACTTATGTACTTCATTGTTTTTTTTTTTATTCCCCTCTATAAGTCATAGTTTTCGCTAGTGCCTTTGGCCCTAGGTTGATTAAGTAAACGATAAATAAAATGAAGTGTTTCTGCATATCTGTACTTGCCAAAAAGGAATCTGCATGCTACATAACAATGACGTTTTATTTCGTAATTTTGTCTGCTCGAAAGGGCCCCTTGTCAGTAGATGGTTCTGGAATATGACTCTGTGCACACATTTGATTCAGCTGCAGGATATGTCCACCTTTACTCTTGCCACTGCATTTTTATATCGTATTGCATTCATATTTCAGGCGACATCATCCCTTTGTAAGATGGGTCTGGCATCGCCTTGGCAAACGAAAGCAAGTGGTCCTGCCCAGCTGCGTCAAAATTTCCCTCCACAAGACTACTGCGGCTTTAAGTATACGAACATCATGGAGATGCAGTTCAATAAAAGAAAACATGTTCAACTTGATTTATTTCTTTAGGCATAACAGCCTGTGTCACTGACCTTTCTTCTGGTCGTATGCAAAACAGATGCTATATGACCAGCACTACAGAAGGAAGTCAACACTTAGGCTAACACACATGAAATTCAAGAAAGAGGCTGTAGTTGCTAAAGTAAGAATAACAAAACAGAAAGAGCTGCTAAGTCTGCACACATGACAGTAAATACGTTCTCCAGATTTCTGAGTCTTGACCTCATGGATTAGGTAAGAAGTGAACAGGAACCTAAAAGACGGCGTTAGCTTGACATATGCTTAGCTACACATTGATGAACTCATACATTACCAGAATTGCATGTTCACCATGTCTCAACCCAACAACTGAAGTACACGGTGTAGCTATGCACGGAAACAACACTGATTTCGATAACACATGTTAAAATAATGAGTCAAAGACCACGGTTGGTTACGTGACAATAACAACACAGAAAGAGCTGCTTAGTCTGCACACATGGCAGTAAATACATCCTCCAAATTTCTGAAAGGTAGTCGTCTTGAGCTCATGGACTAGGTAAAGAAGTAAACGGGTACCTGAAAGACGGCATTAGTCTGACACGCTTAGCTGCACAATGTCCTCCCTGATGAGCTCGTACATTACCAGAATTGCATGTTCACCATGTCTCAACAACTGAAGCACATGGCATAGCTATGCACAAAAACAACACTGATTTCGATAACACATGTGAAAGTAGTGAGGCAAAGGCCACGGTTGGTAACGTGACAATAACAAAACAGAAAAAGCTACTTAGTTTGCACACATGGCAGTAAATACGTCCTCCAAATTTCTGAAAGGTTGTTGTCTTGATCTCATGGACTAGGTAAGATGTGAACAGGAACCTGAAAGACGGCATTAGCCTGACATATGCTTAGCTACACAATGATGAACTCGTACATTACCAGAATTGCATTATCAACATATCTCAACCCAACAACTGAAGTACACGGTGTACCTATGCACGAAAACAACACTGATTTCGATAACGTGTGAAAGCAATGAGGCAATGGCCACGGTTGGTAACGTGACAATAACAAAACAGAAAGAGGTGCTAAGTCTGCACACATGGCAGTAATTACGTTCTCCAAATTTCTGAGTCTTGACCTCATGGACTAGGTAAGAAGTAAACAGGAACCTGAAAGACGGCATTAGTGTGACATGCTTAGCTGCACAATGTCCTCCCTGATGAGCTCGTACATTACCAGATTTGCATGTTCACCATGTCTCAACCCAACAACTGAATCAGAACGGCGAGTTGGGCGAGTTCTCGTCAAAAAACCGAAACCCGTGTGTAAAGATACATGTACTATAAAGCACAAAAAGCAGTTCGTGCCTTGTTCAATGGGAGTAGTGTATGCCATTACACTGTTATGTGGTAAGAAATACTTTGGGCAGATGGGGCGGTGCATTAACGTGCGTCTTAGGGAGCACAACGCCGCTGTCAAGAATACCGCTAGCACGAACCTGGCTGCGCATTGTAAAACGTGCCATTGTGAGCCTATGTTTCATGAAACACAGATAGTGTACAGAAGTATTAGCCAAGTCTTTCGCGAGATTGTGGAAGCATACCACACGCATGTTAACCAGAGCACGCACGTCAACCAGACGTCGGTTGCTCTGCATGATAAAAAAGTGCAATTCTTGAACGATGTAATCAGGTGACACCCTGTCACGACATGAACACTCCACGTGATTAATTTTTTATTTATTTACCGCGTGTGTGAAGAAATAAAACCAGTTGTTAGTCAGCGCCTGTGCGTGTACATTTCTTTTGTCCTCAGTCCGGGTCACGCTGCCCACAGCAAAATTATGTCCAACAACTGAAGTACACGGTGTAGCTTTCCACGAAAACAACACTGATTTCGATAACACGTGTGAAAGTAATGAGGCAAAGGCATAGGTCAACAAAATTCGTGGAGCTCACTCGGACTCGCCTATGAAATATATTTTGCTCTTAGGGCTCACTCGAATTCAGACTCACCAAAATTTTCCTGAGCCGGACTCACACTCACGAAAGCTTTTTTTCAACTGGACTCAAACTCAAACTCACCAAAACATTACTGACCTGGACTCACTCAGACTCACGCCTCGATCTGAGTCTGAGTGAGCCCGAGTGAGTTGACTCATCAGTCCAATAGCCTAGAATTCGCTTTTTTGACCATGGTGTCAATGCTCTTTAACGCCAATATCTCACGTAATCGGTGCTTTCCTTGGTGCCTTTTGATATAGAACCTTCGAATACGAGTTATGAGTGCTCGCAAACAAGTAAGGTGATTTTTCTTGAAATATATGACAACGTAAGATATATTTATCAAAAACTTCCCTGGAACAGTTGGCGGGGGGGGGGGGGGGGGGGGATGGGAGGTCCAGGCACCTCCCTACGTAATTCTTTCCTCTGATCAATAAATATTGAAATGGTGTGTGAACGACACTGCTTTGAAATACGTGTGAGTAGACGTGAGTATAAGCGTGAATCCAGGTAAGGCTGATAGTAATGCTGGAGATGAGTAGGTAGGATCATAGGTTGGCAAAAAAAGAAAAGTGGAACTCACTCAGACTCAAGAAATATGTCCTGTGCTTCGGACTCACACACAAAAAATTTGCTTCAACTCGACTCACTCGGACTCAAACTCACCAAAACATAACTCACCCAGACTCAGACTCATGGCACGGTCTGAGTTTGAGTGAGTCCGAGTGAGTCGACTCATGAGTGAGTTTGCCGACCTATGGGCAAAGGCCACAGTTGGTAACGTGACAATAGCATAACAGAAATAGCTGCTAAGTCTGCACACATGGCAGTAAATACGTTCTCCAAATTTCTGAGTCTTGACCTCATGGACTAGGTAAGAAGTAAACAGGAACCTGAAAGACGGCATTAGCCTGACATATGCTTAGCTACACAATGATGAACTCGTACATTACCAGAATTGCATGCTCACCATGTCTCCAACCCAACAACTGAAGTACACGGTGTAGCTATGCATGAAAACAACACTGATTTCGATAACACGTGTGAAAGTAATGAGGCAAAGGCCACGGTTGGTAAAGTGACAATAACAAAACAGAAAAAGCTACTAAGTTTGCACACATGGTAGTAAAGACATTCTCCAAATTTCTGAAAGGTAGTCGTCTTAACTTCATGGACTAGGTAAGATGTGAAGAGGAACCTGAAAGACGGTATTAGCCTGACATATGCTTAGCTGCACAATGATGAACTCGTACATTATCAGAATTGCATGTTCACCATGTCTAAACTCAACAACTGAAGTGCACGGCGTAGCTATGCACGAAAGCAACACTGATTCCGATAACAAGTGTGAAGATTTCGATAACACGAGTAACCTCCACTGGAGCACGCAACTCGGGATCGCCTGCACGCTTTAAGTTGCTGCCGCTGCAGACTCTTTTTCTATATCCTTGAAAGGCAACGTGATGCGCGTTTGCGGCAGTGGGGCACAACGTTGGGATTCTTCGTCGATTCGTAGATTCTTCGGCGCAGATTTTTCGTCGACAATCCGAAGCCGGTCAGCAACTGCATGCTGCGCGTGTACGCGTCCGGAGTGAAGTGGAGCTTGAACAGAGTAAACTCCCGCTTGGTTGGCGTCCAGTCTCCGCCTCGGCCGCGGCGCACGAAGTCGACCCACGCGTGTCTCAGCGCCGGATCGGACGGGAATCGGTGGAACTTGCACCTAATCTCCCCCGTTTCACTGGCACGAGACTTCACAGGGGCAAAATATCGGTGCCATGACGACAAATTCGAAGTCAGACGATTCCCTTGCCCTCTGATAAGCGTATATTTTGTATTCGCGTGCACGCACTCTATTCCAGACTCCGCTTACTCGCTTCACAAGTACACTGGATGACAGTGACCGCACGACCGCACGGCGCGAGCAGATGATCGAGAAGGCGACGCGCAAGCTGCCATTTTTTGTGTTTTGGTGCTTGACGTCATCACAACTAGCCAGACTGCTGCGTGAAGTCACCAGAGGATTAGTGCTGTAGCCTGACGTCAGGTTAGTGTTGATGTCAGTACGGATGCCGCGAGAAAATTGACTTTAATATCAAAATAAAATATCTTATCAGCATTTGCTGAGCTTGATACTCGCTCAGGGCCATCTATGCATACAGGAGATTTGCATGACAGAGCAAGCTCGCCTTCGAAAAAACGTGTCAGTACTCCTTTAAGGCCTGACCACACGTGAGCGTTGCAGCGTGTCAGCGCGTGGATTTCTTGACGCGGCGTCGCGCCCTCTCCCTATGGAGAGAGAGGGCGCCCGGCTAGGCGAAGCTACGCGCCCTTTCTCTCCAATGGGGAGAGGGCGTGACGCCGCGTCAGAAAGATACGCGCTGACACGCTGCAACGCGCACGTGTGGTCAGGCCTTTAAGCGTTAGCGCCCGCTGCTTCGCATCTACACATGGTTCCCTTTAGCGGGAGATGGTGTAATTTTAAGGCGAAAGCCTTTAATGTTTCATGCTCACGTCCGTACGGTGTCCGTCCGTCCGTTTGTCCATCCGTTCATCTGTCCGTCCGTCCGTTTGTCTGTCCGTCCGTGTGTCCGTCCGTTCATCAGTCCGTTTGTCCGTCCGTGGGTCTGTCCGTCCGTCTGTCCCTCTGTCCGTCCGTCCGTCCGTCCGTCTGTCCGTCCGCCGTCCGTCCGTGGGTCTGTCCGTCCGTCTGTCCATCCGAGCTCTGGCACGGAATAAGGTGGCCGCCGGGGTGCGCAAACGGACGGCGGTCGCGTCGGACTCTACAGCGCTCGTGCTTTGCTTGCGTAGCGTCGCTGTGCCCCGCCCTTGCAATCATTCTGACCGACGCCATCTCAATGGACACATGCGCCCACGGAATACACTTTCGAATTTACAAAGGGTCCGTCAATTTAAGCGCTGGAACGCGGATGGCGTTTGCGCGATGCGCAATGCGCGAGAAAATACTAACGCATGCGAACGGAGGAAGATTAGACTCGCTGCGATTCGCGGTAAAAAATTATAAAAGAAAACACGCACACATTCGGTTTGTGTGTTATCCCAGTGAGAGTGTAAAAGAAAAAAAGACATGGCATAGTCAGTGGAATGGCCACACGCTTTCGCCGGACACACTTTGGAATCAGGCCCGTAGCCAGGGGGGGGCCTAGGGGCCCGGGCCTCCCCCCCCCGAAATTCGGATGAAAGGGGGCGTTTTACCGAGGAAAAATAAGAAAAATGGGTGTTTTTCAAGGCTTTCAACAAGTGGGGCCCCCCCCGAAAAAAATTCCTGGCTACGGGCCTGTTTGGAATGTACAAAGTGTCCTTCAATTTTTTTATCCTGGGATTTTGCGTGAACTGGTTGCGTGAATTGGTTGTTGTTGCGCGCTTGTTTCCTGAAATCATAGCTCTGAAGGAGTACGATCGTTTAGGCTTCAAAAAAAAAGGAGAAGCGGCGGCTCTTTGGATTCAAAACACCGTTGTGCGTGCGTATGCTCGCTCGGCGTGTGCGTGTCTGCGCTCGCGCGACGTGTGCGCGTGTGGGTGTGTGTGCGCGTCTGTGCGTGCGAGCTCGCACGCACATACAGACACGTGCACATACGCGCGCGCACACATGCATGCGCACACACAAACGCGTGTGTGTGCACACTCATTAACACGCCCGCACACGCCGCGCGAGCACACAGACGCACACACGCCGCGCGAGCGCGCGTGTGTGTGTGTGCTCGCGCGGCCAGTGCGTGCGCTAGCGCGGCGTGTGTGTGCGCGTCTATGCGTGCGAGCCCGTACACACATACAGACACACGTGCACATGCGCGCGCACACATGCATTCGCCACACAGACGCGTGCTCGTGCACACTCAGTCACACGTGCGCGCAAGAGTGCGTACACACACACGTGCACATGCGCGCGCACACATGCATGCGCATGCACACTCAGTCACACGCGCGCGCAAGCATGCATACACACACACGTGCACATGCGTGCGCACACATGCATGCGCACACACAGACGCGTGCTCGTACACACTCAGTCGCGTGAGCGAAGCATGAGTGCACACACACTCACACACAAACACGCGCGCACACACACTAACACACGCACACACAGACACGCGCGCGTGCACAAACACACTATCGCCTCGAAAACGCTAATAGCTTGCTTACGTTGTCGGCGGAGTCCTACGCCACGGCCGCTGGACCTCCTTTTTAACGCGATAGCGTTAAAGAGCTCGTTCCGCAGAAATTCCGGCATGGGCGTCGGTGTCGGCGTCGTTGGTTGTGAGCGAAAAATCATCATCTTGTCCGTGACCGAAAAAATCGAGAAAGATGCAAATAAAATAAATAATAAAAATTTTCGGGTCCGAGTGAGGATCGAACCCGGGTCGTCTGCGTGGCAAGCAGGTGTTCTACCACTCAGCCATGCCTCTTTTTTATTCCTTTATTGCTCAGCCATGCCTCTGCTTGGAAATACTGTGAAAATAACTTTCATGCTTCGC
>JALIZH010000888.1:0-127028 GCA_030522465.1 Rhipicephalus appendiculatus | reverse complement strand
TCACGTGTAGTGGGTACATTGCACTATACTGCGTCATCGTCATTTTTATCACATGGAGTGGGTACATGAGTACCCACTCCACGTGGGTACTCATGTACCCACGTGGAGTGGGTACTCCACGTGGGTGGCTACCTACCAACCTACCTACCACTACTACTACTACTACTACTACTACTACTACTACTACTACTACTACTACTACTACTACTACTACTACAGAAGAGGGACAGACCCACACCCTAAGGAGCTTCGCCCCTAAAAATAATTTACATAGTTTTAAGGCTGGTCATCTTATTCTTCTGCCCTTGTGCCAACTACAATCCACATACGAATGAAACGACATGACTGCCGGTACATTCTCTTAACCACTCCACTTTATTCCCTAGCTCTGCCTGCTTGTTGCAATGCGCCAGCTCGCTGATTATAACCACCCCCAACACTACATCTGCATTTGGCTTGCGTCTCTCAGAGGAACGACTGTTCCCGTACTGCAGGCGAGCTCTCTGGTAAAGCCTTTTTCGTAGCACTACACTTACAGAAACTGTGTAGTCTGAGGCCACTGAGCTCCTCGTATGTGCCTGATAGTTTGCAAGTGTTCTTTGTTCGTGAAAGCAGCCAGTTTGTGATAGTCTACCGGTGTTATTTTTTATGTGAGTAGCCCTGCTTGCATGCGTGACGCAGCTAAACTAATTCTACCTCGAACAACGCCGATCACACACAAACTGTCCCATAGTGTAATTATCCAGCGCCGTGTCAGGAGCAGTGAAAACGAGCACCATCCACGAAAAACTTCGGGCGGAAGCTTCACAGCGAGTGAGGCAATTAGGTTTCTGTCCAGATGGTGTAGCCCACTATGTTCTTTTACAGAATTTCAAAATGGCCTCGAAAACGTTCAGTGCGTTGTCTGTTTATATTTAGAACTAGACTTATGTTGCTGCTATTCACACAAGAGACACGAGCGAAGTTTGACATCTCTTCTTAGCAAAGCGCCATTGTGAAACGAACGCGGCACTGTTTCGCACGAATGGCGATACTGAAACATGCGCTGCCATAGCCTTCTCAAACAAGACAGGAAAAAAATCAACGGCTGTTCCTTCTTTTTACCGAATCATGTGCTCATTCGTTGGTTTCCAGTGCATTTATTCATGCTGAATATTCGATGGCCAGAGGCCGTAGTTTACGGGATGGCTTAGCTTGTTATCAAACATGGTATGTTCATTGAATAAAAGAATGATTGTTGCGGTTTCCACGAAATGAGTGTTACAAGGGTCACTGTAGAAGTTTATGGTAATGAGCTGAAAGACTGAGTAATATGTGTGTACCCTAGTGGTCGGTAAGAACCAAGCATATAAAGGTCGACGTCTCTTGATAAAATGTTACGTTTGTTAGTGCTGTGACGTCGGAAATGTTTGCTGAATTTTGTTGGGAAGATCTAGCTTTCGACCGAAAACCAGAGTCATCAGCTCGTGTCTGAATACAAAATTGGACTACAGGGCAGTCACTATAGGTACTTGACGTCACCGCAATGACCGCGTCCAATTGGGCAGAGTATATCTGTACAAACTCTCTCTGGGTGGGACCGAGATGCTTGTGGGAGAAGCTCACATATATTGTTAGGTTGTAACCTAATATGCCGCCGCAGCCATGCTGACTGTAGATAGTCGAGGAAATCCTTGTATCGAGAAGCGAGTTTTGTGAGGGGTGACAAGTATATACGGCTTTCTGTGTAATGTTGTAGCGCTTCACTGTAGTTTAATGGTTCTGTTGGTGTGTCATCTGGGCTGGACAGCGCTTCCGACGGCACCGCTTGGTGAGCTCTCGAGTTACCGTATTAGCGCATTCTTTACCATGCGGACAGACATTCGAGGTGTCCAGACGATACGCACCCTGTGTAACAAAGGGACGTGCTAGGTGTAATGATGTCAGGATATGGTAAAGAACGCCCACGCAGTGCTTGTTACTACACTAATCAGTAAACGAATACAATCGCGCAAGGTTGTTTTCCAGTATATTTATTCGGTCATCGTCTGGACCTTGAGGAGAAATTTGAGCATTCGAGACAACGAGCGGAAGCGTTTGAAGTACGCATCGTGCAAAATGCGAGTTTGCCATCTCATCCCGTCTTTCTCTACTCCGAAGAAAAACTAAGGCGAAATTGACGTGCAAGATAATTCGGGATGAGCAAGCAGTTTCTGACTAAGCCTGCATTACCTTGGGCCTTAAGCAATTTTCAATTGTTATTAGGAGCAAACCTAATATATTGTCCGGGGATTACCATGCAAAAATATTTTTCAGAAGTGGTAGATGGGCAATTCTGACAACAAAGTTTTTTAAGTCCACCGTCCAGAGCACATTTTTTTATTCCACATATGTGACATACTACCGCACAAGTTGAAAGTATTCAATTTACTAACACCAATCACAGAACAACGACGTTCTCGCAACTATTCGCCTGAGATGCGCTGCAACCTGGCTGGCGCCTTCAGTGATACTGATTTTAGCGGCCGTGTTGCAAGTATCCGCAATGAGGTTGCTTCCAACAAATATTAAGGCGAAAGCCTTTAATGTCTCATGCTCACGTCCGTCCGGTGTCCGTCCGTCCGGTGTCCATCCGTCCGGTGTCCTTCCGGCGTCCGTCCGTCCGTCCGTCCGGCGGTAGTGCTGGTGGTGTGCGTCCTCACCACCCTTACTGCAGATGCGCAAACCCTCCCCACGCACTTCCTCTGCTGTGCTTCCCCCTCTCTTTCCTCTAGGTATCCCTCCCGCCCGCGGCGTCTACACACCCATTGCGCATGCGCGTCCCCTCCCCCCCTCTCTCCTCTAGGCATCCCTCCCGCGGCGCTAACACCCCCATTGCGCATGCGCGTCCCCTGCCCCTCCCTCTCCTACGCTGCCCCCCTCTCTCTCCTCTAGGCATCCCTCCCCGCGGCGTCTACACCCTCACTGCGCATGCGCGTCCCCTCCCCCCATCTCTCTCCTCTAGGCATCCCCCCCCCCGCGGCAACCACACCCCCCAATGCGCATGCGCGTCCCCTCCCCCCCTCTCCTATGCTCCCCCTCTCTCGCCACGCAACGCCGACGAAGGCAGCGTCTGCTAGCGAGTTTCTTGGTTGAAAAAATTACACCATCTCCCGCTAAAGGGAACCATGTGTAGATGTGAAGCAGCGGGCGCTAACGCTTACACTGGCGGCGGCGTTGACGCTGGCGCTCATCGCAGCGTTGCGCAGGAGAGAAAACTGGGGAGGCGCAAAGCAGGCAGTGATGGAGCAGTTTTTTCTACTAGAACATGCCAATCGCTGCTAATGGGCAATGAGAGACAGAAGACTCCGACTGGACACAGAGACCCGCACTCCGCTTTTAGTTAACGCGCACGCTGCGAATTTTTATTGTTCAACAACGCACAGGAGAAATTTCCCACCGGCACCACCTTGGAGGTCAAGATCCATTGCTATATATACGGGATGGCCAGTGAACGGTTGTGCAGCGCGAGCAGTCGGTTTTTTCAACCAAGAAACTAGGTAGCAGACGCTGCCTGCGTCGGCGTCGCGAGGCGAGAGAGGGAGGAGCGTAGGAGAGGAGAGAGAGGGGGTGACACGCATGCGCAGTGGGAGTGTGAACGCCGTGGGCAGGGATGCGTAGAGGAGAGAGGGGGGGAGCGTAGGAGAGGAGAGAGAGGGGGGGACGCGCATGCGCAGGGGGGAGTTAGACGCCGCGGGCAGGGATGGAGAGAGGGGGGAGTGTAAGAGGGGAGAGAGGGAAGGGAGGCGCATGCGCAGTGTGGGTGTGGTTGCCGCGGGGAGGGATGCCTAGAGGAGAGAGAGGGGGAGAGGATGTTTTTTTATTTTTATTTTTTTTAACTGTTTGCGCATGCGCAGTAAGGGTGGGCACGCGGCACACCACCACCACCACCACCACCGGATTAAGCTTCGCCATAAGATGCTTCACATCTAAAAACCGACTGCTCGCGCTGCACAACCGTTCACTGGCCACCCCGTATATATGGCAATGGATCTTGACCTGCAAGGTGGTGCCGGTGGGAGATTTCTCCTGTGCGTTGCCGAACGATGAAAAATTCGCAGCGTGCGCGTTAACTAAAAGCGAACTGCGGGTCTCTGTGTCCAGTCCGAGTCTTCTGTCTCTCATTGCCCAGCAGCGATTGGGATGTTCCAGTAGGAAACAACCGTCCATCACTGCGTGCTTTGCGCCCCCCAGGTTTCTCTCCTGTGCAACGCTGCGATGAGCGCCAGCGTCAACGCCGCCGCCAGTGTAAGCGTTAGCGCCCGCTGCTTCGCATCTGCACATGGTTCCCTTTAGCGGTGGATGGTGTAATCTTTAAGGCGAAAGTCTTTAATGTCTCATGCTCACGTCCGTCCGGTGTCCGTCCGACCTTCGTCCGGCGTCCGTCCGTCTGTCTGTCTGTCTGTCTGTCTGTCTGTCTGTCTGTCTGTCTGTCTGTCTGTCTGTTCGTCCGTCCGTTCGTTCGTCGTTCCGTCCGTCCGTCCGTCCGTCCGTCCGTCCGTCCATCCATCCGTCTGTCCGTCCGTCCGTTCATCCGTCCATGTCCGTCCGTCCGTCCATCCGAGCTCTGGCACTGAACCAGGTGGCCGCCGGGATGCGCAGACGGACGCCAGTCGCGTCGGACTCTATAGCGCTCGCGCTTTGCTTGCGTAGCGTCGCTGTGACCAGAGTTTGCAATCATTCTGACCGACGCCGTCTCAATGGACCCAGGCGTTCACGGAATACACTTTCCAATTTACAAAGGGTCCGTCAACTTAAGAGCTGGAACGCGGATGGCGTTTGCACGATGCGCAAAGCGCGAGAAAATACTAACGCATGCGAACGGAGGAAGATGAGTCTCGCGTCTCGCTGCGATTCGCGGTAAAAAAATTAAAGAAGAAAACACGCACCCATTAGGTTTGTGTCTTATGCCACTGAGAGTGTAAAAGAAAAAAAGACATGGCATAATCAGAGGACTGGCCACACGCTTTCGCCGAACACACTTTGGAATGTACAAAGTGTCCTTCAATTTTTCTGCTTATATTTCAAAAGAACCACTTCGAAGTTGCACCATAACAAGTGTACAATTGCGTGGGGCAAAAAAAAATTAAATAAAAAAAAAGCAAATATGGGAACGAGCTGTGTAACGAAAAAAAAAAAAAACGATAAGTTTTTTATAACGTTGACAACCTTCATTTCTTTCTGCATACACTTCTCGAAGAACCCCCTCAAGTTTGATAAGGCCTGAAAACTATACTTTTTTTTCGCTGTCTAACTTGCAGCTACCCTTTTAGGGTGCAGTGGGACGCGACTACAGCGGCACGCACTAGATCTACAGAAACACTAAGATTATCATGAACAGAATGTTAAAAGCGAGAAAAGAGCAACTTCCCCAGAGTACAATGCGGGAACTCCAACACTCGAGCGGCAATCTTTCTAAATCGCTTGACAGAGCCTCTGTGCTTGCTTGACTTATGTGCTTCTTTCTGTCTCGAAAATCACCGTTGGATACGACCATCGTGTTCTCAGGGTGGATACTAACTTAGTTGACTTTCTTCGGTCAGTGTATTTATTTTTTCTTCTTCGTTACAACATTTTCTGTTGCAGCTCTCGTTTGGTCATGCCTCCCGGGCATGAGGGAAATGATTATCCGTAGCCTGCTTCACTTTGTCTGCTTTAGATTGCATTCCCATTTTTGTTTATGGCACGTGAGGCACTTCGTGAATATTTTATTTCATCTCTATAAGCACACGGCTAGGCAGTTCGTCACGCCGGAGAACTCAGCTTTTAAAACGAACGCTCGGGTGCGAGTGAAAGTTAGAATTTTTAGGACGCAAAAAAAAAAAAAGAAACTGTGAAGAGAAATATAAGGAACACTAAACTCAAAAAGCAGATGATTGTATAAATAGCATGCACATGAGAGGGTGTGCAGAGAACATTCAGTACATACACGAAGCCTACAAGCACTGTGCCATCAAGGGCAGTTGATGTATGCGTGCCTATCCAAACGCTCGAGGCAGCATACACTTCAGAGAATATTGAAGCCTACACTGATAAACGTGTAGCACCGGCAAAAAAACCAGTCTTCACTCTGCCTCTTTGCCTTTTCTGCGCTGTTTGCTTTCGCAACACGTTTTCATTCCAGCTTGGCCTCGGGCAGACAGTACTTTCGGCATCAACGTTACATTGAAGATTGTGCCATGCTAGGATCCATACCTGAATTCAGTGCGTAAGCGTACAATACTTTGAATTCAAGTACTATTCGTGCTTTTTCAAAACGCTGTCTTTCATTGCCTTTTTTTTACTCCTTCGTGAATGCTTCAGCAAGGTACGCATTGGACGCACGAAATGACAGCATAAAATGTCTGCTTACGCCAACATATTTTCTGCTCTTTATTAGACGTACTCGTCCAGGCACAAAATGGATTTTTGGCGGCGCGCTGTGCACTTGTATTCTATACAACTATAACTCTAAGTTACTTAGGTGCGTCATTTAATGTAGTCGCAGCACAACCGGCGTTACCTTTCCTTGCTTCTTCTAACATCCCCGGTGATGTTATTCCCTTTCAAAATAGATTCCTGGAATATAATGTAACAAATAGAAAATATTTTTCGTCTCTTGTCACTATATATCGATTTGCATTGTGGAGGCACCCGTCTTTTTTAGCCGTTTTGTTGATTCCAGAAACTGGTTCAGAAGCGCGAACCAATCGACAGTTTGATAAAGATTCGATTGGTAGGCGCTGTTTACGCGGCATTGACAATGCGTTTCGGTTTTCGTCAAGAGACGGTGATCATGGAAATCTATTTAAAGCGTAACCCTGACACTTTGTTGATTTCAGTTTCTAGTTGTTTCTAGCATTCCTCAGTTTCTGGATTTTTTTTTTCATTCTCCGTGTTTTGAAACTTGTTGCTCCAACCTCACGCAGCAGATCACAGCACTGCCTCTATAGTGATTTAGCATTCCTAATTTTCTTGTCGAGACAGCAAACAGACCCCCCAATTATTACCATATCATAGCCCAAGGAGACAACAAATAGAATGTACGTCTGTGTAAGAATACATTCAAAGAACAGGAAGGGTGGGTTGAAAGTAAATTGAAAAAAAAAAATGTTTCGCTTCGGTCATTTATGTTTCAGCATCTATAATCTATGGTACCACCGTGTTTGGTATGTGTTCAGCATATGAAAAGTACACCTTTCACAACAAAAACACATATGGTTCTTACTTGACTTCAGCACAACAGGACGGCTAAAGATATATATTTCGTCTCATGGCCCAGATAGAATTAACGGGACACTTAATTTTTAATTTCTCAACGTTCATCACCACTGGACATACGGGCGCTGTGCCTCCATATTGGACATGGAAGGCAATGAGAGGTGTTTTTAGAACTATTTGGGAGTACTGCTCATTGGTCAACAACCACCGTAAGTAGAAGTACTAACCGAGAACCAGGGTTAGTTGCTGGTTTTGGTGGTGCTTCTGGATATCCCGTTGTATCTGTCTCGGGTGGTGTAACCTAGAATAATGCGGTTAAAAAAAAATCTTCAAGAGAGCTGTAGCGGCCAATATTGACGGACATTATATTAGTAAAGGCGCCTTTATATCTGTTTAAGTAATAACCGATTACACTCCACATTATTAGCACGCTCATTTTTTAACATATAATGAAGTAATGAGGATTACTTTCTAAACAAGGCGCAGATGACCTTTGCTAGTTTATGGTGTTTCGTGTAATAGTAATATGGTTCAAAAACGGTCTGGTTACTTTCTTAGCTGTTCCGTGCCTCTGTTAAAGCCATCAATTTCCGGTTTTTTGTAGGCGGCCTCAAGACCCACATACCTTCCCCCCCCTCTCGAACTTTATTGACTCTCCGTGAATATGCGGCACACTATTGGACGAAGCACATTGCAAATATCAAGCACGTGTGCACAACACACACGCACGCACGCACGCACGCACGCATGCACACACACACACACACACACACACACACACACACAAACACACACACACTCACTCACTCTCACACACACAAACACACACACACACACACACACACACACACACACACACACACACACACACACACACACACACACACACACACACACGTACACACACACGCACACACACACACTCACTTACACAATGATGCACGTGAACTAGACATAACGAAAACTGCAGTTTCGTTATCGCCTTGTAGCGAGAAAAACCTGTAGCAGAAAAGAAGCCTTTCTTCGTGCAAGAACTGATTTACGCCCTTGGGAACACTTGCGGAGCAGCTGTACAGTGTAGGCGGTGGAAGAACTAAATGTGCCTCTCTCACAACTCTCAGATGCCACCAAGGGCACAAGAGGCCGTAAATAATGTTAACTTACTCAACAAGGACCTCACAAAGGACCTCGACGTTTCAGCACAAGCAAAGTAAGGCGACGCAGAGGACATAAAAAGCATGACAAGTACTAACGCATAGAGGAAAGTATACAAGTAAAGAAGAGCAATGCATTTCTAAAATAGCCTCCACCGTTTATCGGATAATGGGAAGTTGGCGAAAGTGCACCTTGGCCAGTGCCTAGAAAAGCTTTTCAAATCATTCATGATCTTTTTATTTCGTTCTTTTACTCTCGAAAATGTCCTTCCATGGACCATTCAAGGCATCCTCTGCGGCTGCCAGCTAATGAGCGTACTTCATTTACCCAATATAACTTCCAGTGAAAAAAACAAAAGTATTAGGCTACACTCTTATGTCACTCTTATAACTGCTTTCTCTTTGAAATGATTACTGTGTACAAGCATCCACATTTGGGCCTTGAGTGCTCCGGTGCATTTTCTGCGTAGGAAAAAAAATGGGATATTTTTAGAATAGGACGTGGTTTTAAAGGCTGCTATTGGGAGCAAGCGGGCGCCACCAGGACAAGTAAGCCACATAGTCTTCATCTTAGCGTTCGAGCATTATATCGAATTATTTGGTATTACTCTTTATGCAATATGCAGTGCTCCTCGTTCACACTATAAGCAAGAAGATGCAATCTAAGACTCTCCATGTGAAGAATTTCCGATTAGGCGCGAAAGTGTTTGGCGTGTGCGGTTACTCGACCCTTTGTACTTAAGGGAATGCTGTGGAACTGAAGATGGCACGCGACTGGAATAATCCGCTTTTTCACGTGTTTCCAAAAAAAAAATAAAAACAGGGCAGTGCATTTTTTTTTGGAGCCTGCACAATCAATGTGTAGTAAAGTTATCCTCGTAAATATTTCTAAAAGTATTTTCTCGTGATTATTGCTGTATCGATTCATGGATTGCAAATAGAAAGCTCTGCAGTGACAGACAGTACGACCACCTTTTGGTCTTCGGTTTTGGAAGTGTGTCTATAATTGTCAGAAATAAAAGCACTACATATGGCCGCGTTTGGCAAAAATAATTTTCTTTATTCGAATCACACAACGCAGGTGGGGCTGGAGCTTAGACTGACTGACGAAGGACGCTAAAAATGTAAGTGAGGTGCATCGTGCATGCTCAGCTTTTTCAGATATGAAGCATCTTATGGCGAAGCTTAATCCGGTGGTGGTGGTGGTGGTGGTGGTGGTGGTGGCGTGCCGCGTGGCCTCCCTTACTGCGCATGCGCAAACCCTTTAAAAAAAAATAAAAGTAAAAAAATCTCCTCTCCCGCTCTCTCCTTAGGCATCCCTCCCCGCGGCAACCACACCCTCACTGCGCATGAGCGTCTTCCCCTCTCTATATGGTTTTTGAACTTAGAAATATTTAACGAAGTTATAAACTGCTGGTCATTGAAGTATGGGATAAAGAAAAATAATGAATGGTCAGAGTATAAAAGAGAGCCAGAAGTGCCCCATATACTTCTGTAAGTCACGCTGGTACAAGGAAGAGTACGGGGCTGCTTCATAGCAATTACTGACTCCGCAATTGCCTGTTTAGCTATTACGAAAAGCGATTAGGCCAGAACAACAGTCAACCCAGATGATATCTTTCGGTGCTGTTTACAACGTCCTTCCTGTTGGAGCAAATAGAGCTGAGATGAATGTTGTGTACGTACCATTCCATATGGTATATACAACAGTAACTGATAAGTGTAAAGTCTTTCTTCTAGGAATTTCTCACTTACCATTGTTAAGAGGGGCTTTCTTCCGACAACCATAACTCAGCGACACATGTACAATCCCCTACCACCCCATCCCCACTATTTCTTTTTTTTCACGGAATACCTTCTTCCTTTTGACTCACCCCATTCACCACGGCGGCCTCTCATTGTCCCCCCACCTCCTCCCCACCTTCGCAGTCTGCCTCTCCCCCCCCCCCTCTGTTTGGATTAGAGGAGAGGTTACGAAACATACACACACAAGCTCTAAGGAAATCAGTTGCAGCCTTGAAAAATACTAGTCCGCTTGTCGAAACGTTGGCACCAGCACCCACCCCCTGTTTACGAATTTCTCATCGCAAGCTGCCACCTTCCCCTTCTAGCATTTCCTTTTGATTTTCCGTTAATGTCTTCCTTGCCGACTAATCGAGGACGTTGACATCAGCGTCCACATCGTCCGCAAGTGCATTAATTTTTATCCTCGACAGGTATTAAAAACGAAGTACTAAAATACGAGCAAGATGGGAAATAGAAGAAAGATTAAGAAAAACGGGAGACGCTAACCAAGTTGCACTGTTTTGCTACCTTATAGAGGGGTGTACAGGAGTGAGCAAAAAAAAAAAGACCAAAAGAAACAAGCAGATACATAATAAGTGATGTGCTATGACGGCGTGACCATATTCATAGTACTTTGCGAAGGCTAGTATTTTTTTTTTAAGTGAGAAAGGAATTTCGTCTTTTTTTTAATTTCTATCTTCACAGTTTCATGGCATTGAAAAGTAAGACAGTTTTACTTGATGTCTGGTGCTCACGAAAATGCTTATTACGGGTGTCCGAAACATCTTTGTTGCCGTAAGCACTGTGTTGCCCAATCAGCTTAATTCTGCTGTCAAAGTCTGCCTTACATTTCGAAAGGAAGGGTAATTACTAAAGAACTATGCTATGATCTAGTCGCAATACCAAAATTGACATGAGTCAGTGTATATCACGGTGATGCAACAGAAGTAAACATTAGCTTAATCAGCTATCAGGCTCCAGCCGAAAAATTGCCAGAAAAAGGAGGTTACCATCGGCAAAGTAAGTTCCATAACATCAAAACTAAACAAAGAGAGCACCGCTGGTTAAAAGGTATCGGAGACGCAAGCATTTGCCTTGTTATAAAACGTGCAAAAAAGAAAACGAAGAGAACAACCGAAGACGTCCCTTCGTTTGCCACGGTTAAGTGGATCTCTAAGAAACGGGGCTTATCAAGCTCAATGTAAGGGGGGCACCGAGACGTCAAGTATACGGGCAGTTCCTCTTTAGCATGCGACCTCAAGCCTTCTCATTTTTTGTGCGCATTTCATTCTCCGAGGAACCGTCGGTTCATGGCTGTTCAGCGTTGCGGCGATCAAAGCAACAATATATATATATATATATATATATATATATATATATATATATATATATATATATATATATATATATATATATATATATATATATATATATATATATATATATATATATATATATATATATATACTCAACCGGGCAAACAGCGTGAGCCTTCTGACTACCATTCTGGTTATGCAGATTCGTGATGCTGTGTACATGTTCCTCTTCGCCAGAACGAATCACCTCATGCGAATAAACGTCCCAGAGCAAACCGTGCGAGCTGCATACTAGATTTGTTTTTCTCGCTTTGCATAGAATCAACGTAGTGTGCTTTCTTTGCGAGCGTCCCTCTACATGTGATCAGTATGGCACACCTGCGCTGTGCGGTGAGGCTTAAAGAGGAAAACATACCACAGCTGAACGCTGGCTGTAACAGCGTTGGATGTAGCAGGATGTATCAATGTTGGATGCAGCAGTATAAGTGACATGAATATGAAAATAGATAAGAATCACGCACACAGGGCTATAGAATTGACGTATGCTGTCAAGCTTTCGGTCGGCCTCTAGTCTTTGGAAAAGGGAGTACAACTTAGGGAAGGCGTGAAGGTTAAAATTCAACACTGAGAACAGGACTGGTTCTCCAATTTGCGGCTAGAAATTTACATTCCAACTGTTTTCAAAAAGCACCATGACTATAAACCTTTGCCGAAGTCATGAATGACGTTCATTAACGTCACGCCAGTAATGCGTAATAGAAATTAATGTGCAAAGCTTGATCCTATGTATTATGCCCTTAACATATCTGAAAGTATATGTATTGTACCCTGAAAATATGTTGATGTTTCAAACTTTTATCAAAAAAAACGTGGCTGATCCCTCTGTCATAGGAATCGGTATGAAAACGAAAGTGAAACGTGTCTTCACAGAGGGAGTTGAGTGTTTATTGTGCATTGTTTCGCGACAAGGGCGAAGGAATTAATGCTACAAATTATACTGTCACGCAAAGAATGGCAAGCAGCTCGAAAATTGCAACGCGCAACCTCAAGCAGAAAGGACCCACCAAATTAGCATACGCAGGACTAGCGCGGACTAACTGTCACAGCTCGACACTTAACGCGCGATGATCAAAGGCAAAGAAACACGCACGAAACGAACACACAAGTAAACACAGGACGAGCGCGAACAACTGTCGCAGTTGTTACTTCGTGTGTGAGCAGCGCGCTTCTTTCGTAAACGCGGCGGCTGCGGCGAGCGAAGTGACCTTCATGCACTCTTTAACCACTGTAACTTCAAAGCAAACTTGCGGTGGAAGCACAAAACGTACAAGGCGCCCCAATCACAATATAAGATCGTGCGCACGAGCGACCACGCCCTTGTGGAGGTGCGCGCGCTTCGAAGCAAGAGTGGCGACGACCTTTAGGGCGCACTCTCCGCGCCACCTTCGCACCATCTCACCAGGAATGACGAAAACTCGCTGAAGTTCATGAGCTCTGAGGACCGCCAACGGTATATGGTGTATATAAATAGCACGCCGTTAGTAAGCTGGGGAACGTACGCTCTGTGGCTTAGTGGTTTCGCGCTGCGGATCGAGAGGTCGTAGGTTCGACGCCCATCGACGGAACTTTTTCTTCTAGTTTTTCTTTACAATCTGTTAGTTTATATTTTACAACGTCATATCCGTGACAGAAATACGCCAGTGGAGCCGTGGTGGAACCCGGCATAAAACACTTTTGTGTTAAAAGACTCCAAGTCAGATAGTCATCCGTCACCTATACAAGAACACTGGGAGACATGAAAACGCTGTTGCAGCTCTGTGATGCGAGGGAAATGATATGACGGTGAGGTTAAGGGGAGGCGGAAGTTAACAATGAGGTATAATTGAACAGGAAACCTACCTTATGAAACAATATAGGGCACTGGCCTACCCGGTCTTCAGCGCGAGTCGGTCTGAGGGCATTTTTGCGGTTTTCTCGAGACACCTGACTGAATGACAAATTGTGACTCGACTCAGACAATGTTGGTGTGTAGCTCTAGGACGGTGTTATAATCACGACTCCTAGTTAGTTTTGTAGCCTAGTGTTACTACATACTCTTGTTCTCTGTGACTCTTTTAGAACTATTTCCCCTTCTCAAGTACAGGGTAGCAAACCGGAAGCTTTCTTTGGTTGAGCACCCTATCTTTCCTTTATCTTGCTCTATCTCTTTCTTCGGGTAGCCCATTGGTGTGACACTTAAAGGAGGTCAGTCACATCGCTTTGCTTCTTTTTATTTTTTTAATTCTTATCCAACCTGCCCGCCCACGCATGACCGTCATTGTCTCCTCATCGAATAAAATTTCTTATACTCTCTCTCTCCTTGCTAAGCAAGCGGGCAAAGTTGGCAGCACGTGTATACCAAGTCACAATTAAGAAATTAATGGGATCCTCGTCGCCTTACATTATATCAGCTTGTATTAACTTCTACAAAAAGAAAATAAAACCTAGTAAGAGAAGGTTCGCGTTATTGAATATAAGTTTGAGCGATTCCAGAAACTGAAAAAAATGTTCTTTATAAACTATCGATCCATACGCATTTTAGTTCATAGCATCCCACATTCTTCTGTGCTTGCAAAAACAAAGAAACCTCCGGAACCCTGCGTCTCTAACGTCTTACGCAGAAAGCTTCGACGTTTGCTCTCGTTTCGTTTCCGCTTGAAAACACTCACACAAAATCAATAGCATATAGTTTCCGGGTCATCTCACGTGAACTCGCACACAATGAACGCGAATGGCTGAACCCAAAGGACGAGAAGGAATGGTAACTTCAAATGTCCCCCACGGACTATAACTAGAAAGGGGCGAAAAAGACGAAGTGTTTTATGGCGCGTGCATGTCTGCTTTTGCTGTCTGTGATTTTGGTGTATAGCGTGCTGAATAAAGCAACTCATACCATTGATCGCTATGCATCCCGTCAGAATCGAGAACCAAAAGAGAAAGACACCTTCAATCGAGCGAGTTTCATTCTTCCGTTCTGGAAGCAGCGCAGCGTAAAGATCTCAATCCATTCTTTGAAGCCCATCGAGGAAGGCGAGAGAGAGAGAGAGTGAATGAAAGAGAGACGGTGGGATGAGAAAAATGAGATAATATTCTATCGACGGCTTCAGGCCGGACGATTCGAAATGGGACACGTGTGTCAAACAATGCATAGTAATGAATTCCCTGTTATAACCTGACGAGGAATGAATTTCGTCATTCAGGGTGTGTGTTTTCTCGTTTAAACAAAATTTTTATGTCGGCGGTTTTCGCATGATCATCTTTCAGTGCAGATTAGAATACTAATGCGTTTTTTTTTTTTTTGCCTCGAACTGTGTAGCCATTCAAGAATCGTGAACCTTGAAGAAGCGGCACTGCTCGAAGCTTATGGCTTACTAGCTGCAATAATGCCTATCCTTAATATCAGCCGAACTGTATACCTCTAAATGTAAATGGGATATCTAAATGACAAATGATATCCTTGCTCATCGAGCTTTGGCTATGAAAAATGGCTGGGAGCGACATGCGTAAATTATTTCTTCGTGATATTAGGGTTGTCAATGTAATGATCCCGTGCATTCTAGTTCTTTTCTCGTCGCGGTCCCTCGGTGAGCAGATAGCCCATGTGCAAGTTCATGGCTAAATGGAAAGAATGCATTCTATCATAGGCAATAGTCATATAATCCCCAGCATTTTTTGTTTACGCAAGTCATGTCAAATTATTGCATCTGCCTTCAGCTTCCAGGAAAACGTTAGGAAGCTAAAATGAGAAGCAAAATAAAGCATTCTATGGGGTCATAAAGGAAGCAACGGATCAAGCTCTCTTTTTCCCAGCGTTCTATTTTCTATTTCGCGATCTTCGCCATAGCGAGTTCTTCCAAATGATGCTTGCCCCAGCCGCCGCGCACAAATCGCCTTTTCTTTCGTTGCAAAAGACACAGAAACGGCGACGTGACATTTGTCTCGGTCGCATACGTGGCTATTGACCAATGGCAAGAGATGACGGGACAGAACGTTTTGCACTGAAATCCGAAGATCTCGACGCATCAGAATCGAGTAGGAGGTGAAAAGGTGGGAGTTGCAGCAGCGCAAGTGGGATCAACCAATCCGTCATGTTCCGCGTTATTCGATAAGGGTTCTTTCCCGTACAGCCATTTCTATTTGCCCAACGTTCCGGCTGATACCAAGTAATTTGCTGTTACTTTTTTATTTGGCCATATCTGAAACTTTGTACATACTCGCCTTTGTCGGTTCAACGCTTGGTGCACGGAGTCGTGCACGATTTCGCCACGCCTTACTTAGGAACGATGTTTACAGCCATCTCCTAGCACTGTCTCCTCTGTGGCGCATTGGCGTTGCTTCCAGCAATGTGTAACAGTGAAATGTCCGGCGTTGAATTATCTGCAGCTGACAAAGCATGGTACTTGCGTTGCGTTAGATCTCCTTCTTATCTCGAACGCTGCTTCGTTTTATTTGTTCTCACCCATGAAGAAGTTGCCCCATCTCATTTACGCTGTTGCTGCCGTAGTACGTTTTTTTATCCAAGAAATCAGGCGTGAATTCAGACGCGAAACGCATGATCGCCTCTCATTCCAGCGTATCACACTACTGAGCGTGAACACAGCAGGCACTGGTGCTGTGATGAAAACTTCATTTTTAACACGATAGCGTCAAAGAGTTCCTTTCGTCGTGCAATGTAGTGGGGAAGGAGTTCTTAAAGCATGCCAATATTGCGTGGGGGGAATCGTAAGATGCACCAGGCATCATAACATGTGAATTGCACTACGAGTTGATTAAAGCTGCCCGCTAATTACAAATTATGTGGTGGCGCAGGTCTGCATGGCACCCATACGGACGCATAGACGCATAGTGAGACTTCGCCTATTTGCCAAAGGAAGAATCATGATATAGTAGGCACTTCACTATGGTGCTTGCAGTGGACATTGTAGGGATAGTTTCAAATGGCCAATGTTATGTGCGCAAACTTTTAGGGCTGCAAGCACCTTAGGGTCTCGGCGTGTCGGCGTGCACCGTCTTCCGCTGCAGCTACTGCTGCTGTCGTGACGGATTGATCTGCTTGAGCGCAAGAGAGAGGGCGCCACCGCCTCAGCGTTCATCGCGTGGTGAGAATAAGCGGACGGCGTGCGTTCCCACTGGAAATCCTCTTTCTGCGATGAACGCTGAACTACCAGCTCTCAAGGAACGAGAAAGCGCCCTCACCTTCGAGATATAACGCCAACGCAGGCAGCGTCTGCTAGTGAGTTTCTTGATTAAAATAAAAACGACAGCTCGCGCATTTTTTTTCTTTTTCTTTATTGTTGCACAACTGTTCACCGGCCACCCCGTATATATAGGACACTGGATTTTGACCTCCAATGTAGTGCCGGTGGGAGATTTGCTATAATCAAGTGTCTGACGGAATCCAGTCTAGTAGGGGACAAACATAGTGGAATAAAACAAAAAATGCCGACCAAGATAGGTAGGTAGGTATAAACTCTATTTGATCCATGAAAGAATCAGAATCATGTGAGGGGGGGGGGGTGTGGGGGGATGTGGGAGCAGGAAGACGATGGGCCCTCGGGCCGCTAAGAGCACAAAATTCTAAAAAAGACGTTTCGGCTGCCTACACGGGAAGTCTTGTTCACAATGACAGCAAACCGGCGCAGTGCGCTCTTCTTAAGTACGTGTTGTCACGTGTTGCAGACACCGCGCATACACACGAGGGAGTGTCCCGGTATTTCTGTTTAGTCTGTGCGCAGTAGTCTGAATAGCCAAAGATATTCCACGTGCAATCGCGGAAACAACTTTCAGTGCCAATGATGCAGGCGTTATCCCACTTGATATCGTGTCCAGTAGACGTCAAATGCTCTGCGAGGGCATTAGAAGCAGCTTTCTTGTTCCTGACGTCATTGAAATGTTTCCGGAGCCTTCTTTTTAAATTCCTTGTCTCGCCAATCCATATTTGTTCGCAGTCTTCGCAAGTGATTTTCTACACTACGCCGGGAACGTCATGTCTGTCCAACTTTGATATTTGTGAGACTGCCTCTGAACTGTGGTGACGGGACGTGAGCTACTTGGACGTCGTAGCCGCGCAAAACCGGACACGAGTGTTTCACTGAAGCCTGGGACGTAAGGCACGGATGCGCATTTTCTTGTAGAAGTGGTACGGGATTGAGCTGGGCGCTGAAGTTTTCACTGCAGTTGCAATTGCAGTTGCAATTGCAATGCAATAGTTGCATTGTGGCTCACCGCAGATGCAATCCGACAGCTCTGCGCGGGCGCGGAAGTACAGGCGGCAACGTTGTAGCGAAATAAAGCTCCGTTGGATATTCCCAGTTACGATAAGAGCAGTGGCGCCGCTCGACATTGGTTTGGAAGCCTATGGCGTGAAAGGAAAACTTCATTTGTGGTGCAGTGGCGCACTCCTTCCTCTTACTTTCCCTTCTCCTCACCCACACTTCTCATTCTCATCCTCACTTCCCTTTTCCACCCCCCTTGCTATAATACTACACATGGCTATACTATGTTTTACCCTTCTCCTTCCTCCTTTCTATCCTCCTTCCTTTCACTCAGCTTTCCCACACCCTTGCTATATTGTACATATACACGACTATGCTATTCCATACCCTTCCCTTCTTCTTTAACTCATCCTGATTTACCTTTCCGCCTTGCATTTTGCCGAACTACTAATGGCTATGCTATGCTTTACACTCCCCCTTCCTCATTTCCCTCCTCAACCACACCTCCCTCTCCAACCCCTTGCTAGGCTGTAGTACACACAGTTGTGCTTTGCTGTACCCTCCCTTCCTCTTTTCCTTCCTTCCCAATCTCACATCTATCCTCCTGACCCCAATTTCTTCTCGCTCCCTTGCTATACTATGGAATGCACGACCATGATACGCTTTACTCCCCCATGTCCTTCATCTCATTCTCACCCTCCCTTCTCTTCACCATCCCTTGATATATTATAACACACCTATGTCATGCTCTACCCTCCCCCTCAGCCTCCCATCACTCCTGCTCAACCTCAATTATATCTCCCACCCCTTCTTATAATATTCTACCATTGCTACGCTATATTATGCTGGCTATTCTATGCTTTACCTCCTCCCCTCCCCCATTCCCATCATCCTGGCCCTCTCATAACTCCTCCTTATCCTCCATTCCCTTTCTCCGCCTGCTTGCCATATAATACTATGCATGGCTGTGATATGCATGGTTATGCCGGCGTGACTATGCTATGCTATGCTAGCGAGAGGCGTGAGAAGGCGTGAAGGGCGGCCGACGTGGCCGTCGCGATCTCACCACTTTATTTTTCAGCGCCGAAGCAGAGCGGCGGCGGCTGCTGCAGGCGTCCGAACCGCCTGGAGCGTGAGCTCGTTGTACTCTGGCTCGCGCCTAGAGCCCCAGGCATAGCAGCGCGAGAGGCGCGGCGTGGTGCCTGGAAAATGACGATGATGATGAAGGGCAATGATGAGACGCTACAGGTTACTCTCCCTGCAGAAATGAGCTCGGAATGAAACAGTGTTGCCGTATATACAGAAGTGTTCATGACACGAGCCAAGAGGGTACGTGGGCAGTCCTAGTTCTCAACGGGCAAGGACCATCATGCAGAAACCAGTAAGCCTCTGGCGGGCAGCTATGGGAGTTGCACAGTGGGCGAGGGTGCTGACTAAGGGACGCTGTTGGAAGCAGCGAGTGAAACCGATAAAGGGGAAATCAGTAGTGGGCCGATATATTCCGCGGTGTAACACAACGATATTGGCACACTCACAAGCTGTTGCGATGCTGGCGGTTCTTGCACACACTCAGGAAACGACGTCTGAAAAACAGAGTGAGTGTAGGCGTAGTGCGTCAAGGCCAGCGGGTTAAGCCGTACGTCGGTGCGGACGTCGCCGAGGTGCGCGGGCGACCAAGGTGCAGTTGAGACGGTGTCGGTAACGGCATTGGCGGTGGCGCATTACTGGTTGCGGCTGCTTCCTTGCCTGCCGTGTAGACTGCAGACGAGTCGCGAGTCGTGGGCTAGAGATAGACGTGGCACGAGCAGTTGTGGTCTGATGACAATCCGTTTTGGAGGGACTGGAAGGCGTGTCAGCTGTTGAAGGAGGACTACATTGTTTAGTAGGTGCAGGAGAGTGCGTGAGCGGGCGGCAGGCGGGTTGTGTGTCTGGGTGTCCGGAAAGGCATACGTGGTCTGCTCTACCTGTGGCGAGCCAATCAGGCGGTCCTCGGGATTCTCCGTCATCGTCGCAGCATCACACATGTTCAGCCATAGCTGGTAAGGGGTGCGAACCTCTGCTGCGATAGACCTCGAGATCGACAGTGGTCTCTGCTGGCAAGATGGGCAAAGTTCAAGGTCGACGAAATGGCGGGTTGCTTGGACATCATCGACGGTGATTGATGCCTCCGCGATTGGGAATCGAATAGCGGGCGGGGCGATGTCGGTTAATCTAGTAGACCCCTGGGCATGCGGCGAGATAGCTGTCGTGGAATCTGAGGTCACAGACATGTCGCGAGCCGGCGAGGGCAGGGACGACGGGCAGATGGCGGGCATACCTTACGGACCGTCGGTGGAGGGCATTGAAGAAACGCACCTCGTGGTGAGACTGGTCGATGGCAGCAGTAGCTTCCTGAACCTCGTCGGTTGTGTGGTAGGGCGCACGAATCGCTGCGCTGGCGGCCAGGCGTGAGGTTGAAGGAGATGTAGCCGGGGAAGTTAGGTCGCGGTCAAGGGAGGGCTACGAGCCGTTTGGTACCGCTCGCTGCGTCGCAGAGGAAACCTCGAATTCGCGGTCCCCGGAAGTAGTGTGTCCTAGCAGGCGAGCACCGCAGCGCAGAGGTTGTAGGGCTGCGCGCTGGAGCTCGACGTGGACGCAAGATGGCGCAGCTCATCCGGGAGCTTGTTGAACAGAACGGTATGTATCATCGGCAGTGCCTTGACGCCATTCAGCCCGAGAACGGCATCGAGCTGCAGGAACCATGCTCGGTGGTAGGCCGGGTGGAACGGGGGCACTGGTGGGCAGTCGTGGAAGCATGACAGCAACCGCTCGTTGTCGAGGGGCGCGTTCTTCGGGTCACCAATGTAGCGAGAGACGTGAGAATTCTTTAAGGCGGCCAACGTGGTCGTGCTGATCTCGCCACTTTATTTTTCAGGGCCGAAGCATAGCGGCGGCGGCTGCAGGCGTCCAAACCGCCAGGAGCGTGAACTCGTTCTACTCTGGCTCGTGCCTGGATCTCTAGGCATGAGCTGCGCGAGAGGCGTGGCATGGTGGCTGGAAAATGACGATGATGACGAATGGCTATGACGATCACGCTACGCTATGTTCTACTCTCTCCGTTCGTCCTTTTCCTCCACCTCTCCCCCCACTTGCCTTTCCCGCAGCCTAACAATAGCGTGCTATACACGGCTATGACAAATTCGTAAGCACACGGTGGGTGCTGGAGCTGACGTTTCGACAAGTGGACTAGTCTTTTTCAAGGCTGCAACTGATTTCCTTAGCACTTGTGTGTGTATGCTTCATACTCTCTCATCCAACCCAAACAAAGGAGGAAGAGATGGCAACTACGAAAGTGGGGTAGAGGGTGATGGACAATGAGGGGCCGCCGTGGCGAATTGGGTGACTCAGAAGGAAGAAGGTACTCCGTGAAAAAAAAAGAAAAAAATACATGTCCGCTTGGAAAAAAACAAGTCCGTTTGTCGAAACGTCGGCTCTAGCACCAACCCTCTGTTGACGAATTTCCCATCGCAAGCTTCCATCTTCCCCTTCTTGCCTTTCTTTTGGATTTATACATGGCTTGGATATAAATAGTTTGGCCTGCATAACGGTTTGCATAGCTATGCTATTCTGATCTTTCTCCCCTTCTCATTTGTTTTCTTCTCCCCTTCACATCACTTTCTCTCACCCTCACTTCGCTTGCCCGTCCGCTTGCTCTACATGACTATGATGTACGTGTTTTGCCTGCGTGACGTCAAGCGACAACATGAGTTGACAGGTAACGATACCAGCATACTCCCTTCCTTATCTGCTTCCTTCCTCCTTTCCTTCGTCCTAAACGTGCGAGCACTCCACACCCTGACTTCTCTTTCCCACTCCCTTCATAAATGGCTATGCTATAGGCTGTCTCAGGCCACCGAGCTACATGAGGCAATTATTACAGCATACGATGACAGCATAAAGCAGCCCGAGCCCCTAAAGTGCTCCGCACTAAGAATCCCAGTGAGACCGTGGACACATGCGCACATGGCTGCCCAAGAGGTTTCAAGTAGCTAATGACTCTGGTGACATGTTCTCGTGTGCCCTTTCTACAGGCTCTTTTGTCATTATAACGGACGAACTAAAACCGGATACCACTGGTAACATGTTGCTTAGGCTGTAAGGTAAACATTTCCTGGAGTTAATGTGCTTAATTTCCAATTTTTGAGAGAAACTCGCCCGAGGTACCCAGACTAAACTGGCACACACATTGCACTGATTGCGTACTGTAAAATCAAGGATCAACTTTTGCTGATTCTTGCATTTAGCTTTCTGGTTTTGCTAAAAGCAACAATCAAAGAGCAAAAGAAAACAATAAGTCATATAACATGAAACGTATTGAAATATATGCATGATTAGGAGCATTAACGGCGTACGTCATTAATTTCATCTGCACATAACTACCATAACTGTTTGGCTCAGCGGGTGTCTCGTCTCCCGCCCGTGTGGCTGTGCTCGAATAAAACATCGAATCATCCCAACGAATGGCTTCTCCGTCTTTATTGTCGTTCTTTTGTAAAAGTAGTAACGTCTTACCAAGAAAAAAAATTATTACTTTACTTATTTTTTGGGTATCAGTTAACAAAACAAAACACAGGGTTTTATGGACTGGAAACACGATAAAAGTGATAGAGAGGCTGCTATTGAGGAATACAGAATAATATCAACCACCTGGAGTTCTTCAAGTCTTTGTAAACTTGTGTACTGAAGCTGCGCGCATCGACGTGCCGCCCCAGTGGCTGGGTATTGAGACCACTTTGTGGAACATTAAAGCCAAACACCGTAACCGCTAAGCAAGAAAAACGAATTATATTTTGATAACCGGTAGCATTGAACATAAATGTAAAGTAGGTGACAGCATTTCCTGTTTGCATGTTTTATCCGGGCGCTTGTCCTAAAAGGTTTAAAATAAAGCACCTCTTAATTACCTGAGAAAAAAAATCGCGCATTGTAGTCATTGAAATAGGTGACAAAATCTCATGACAGCAAACTAAACTAGAGCATGCCACCTTTCATGGGTTATATTAAAAGCATCTAACGCGATTTCCGTCTTGTCTTGTTTTTATTCATTTTATCTGGATTTATATTTTCCACCGCCGTTCACTCGCGACATTTTTTTCCACGACCTATAAACGCAAAATGTGCTTCTCGTACTCGACGCTGTTCGTTGCTGCGCCTTGCGTGCATGCTTCGACAATTCCTCGCCTCGCCCCAAGCACGTACTCCACGTTAGAGCTAGCTCGTTTCAATATGCAACGCTGATGTCAACGTAGAAAGCGGCAGAGGCCGAGCGAACGACTGCATGCGACGACGAACCGTGTCGTGAGAACAGTAGCAGCCACAGCAGCCTCCTTCGATGGCAGCAGGCGGCAAGGTAAACATACCCTTACAAGCCGTCGCTGCCTATATGTTCTCTACGGCTGCTGCTATAGGAGGCAAAAGCAAGATGTAAAAGGACGAAGAAAACTGCGTGAAACTGAGCGCACCGTCTGCTCTGGAGACCGCAGAGAAGATCTAGGATGAAGCGAGCTTGGTTTCCAAAAAAAATTAATAAAGAAACGGTATGGCGAGGAAGGACAGGAAGGCAAGCGTGAGTGATTCGGGTGCACGCACGAGAGCGCCAGCCGATAATACAAAGTCGATATCCACCTCCCTCGTCAAAGCACCAGCGCTCTCTCTGGCATCGATCAGATAGCCCTGTATAAGAAGAGAACGCTTTTTGTTTCAGCTTTCGTGCGTGTGTCTTCGTGTCTTCAACGCCTTCATTTCGTCGTGGGCCGTATCCTATTACAGATAGCGTTTTCACAATTTTCTCTCGTCTTGTCGTCCCGCACCTGCCCTATGCGCAGTTTTTTATGGCCGTCTCCTGATTGAAACACTTCGGATATACATTTTCTTTATTGCGTCTACATTTCTTCTAATTCTGGAATAGTTGAAAGCGCATTCGTTGTTTCGTAAGCTATGAAAAATATTTTATATACATAGTTTAATATCGTGCATGATGATCAATTTTAGGGGAATGACAAATTGAGTTCTTGTGCTCTCCGCTTTCGGTATTCATCGTACTGATTCGTGAAGGGTTTCGCTGTTCCTCACAATGAATATTTTAGAAAGTGCGCGACCCAACCTGCATAGTCGTAACAGTAGCGTAGCGAGAAATGGCACTTTGTTCTGGCGCGGGAAAACGCGAATGACGCAATTTGCAGGAGCAAATCTTTCCAAGGGAAATTTCTTCGCTCGAGCACGCCGTAGGGAAGCACGGTGCGGAAGTTTTCACTCATGGCTTTGGGGATGACGTTGTTTGTCACTCGTGAATTATTCACTGGCGTCGTCGTGTTATTGTATACACTGAACATTTCTGAAAGGCAAGGCCATTTTCGCGCCTTTTTCTGTGTTCCGTTCGGATCACCGGCCAGAAAAGCATCCGTTTTGGCGGAGCTGTGGAACGACTACAGAGCTAACGAGAGTTATTTGCTCATTCAAGATAACAACTGCCACTGATTAGATGCGAAGCCATCAGGAGAGAAACGGAAAGCCTGGTTATGCTGCTTTCCAGACATCAACACCTTTGGTAAAATGCCTATCTTTTATTAGCCGAGGACGGTTTAGAGAAGCGTTTTCTAGTGGATTTCATAAAGCACTATATTGACTGATCGAGACAATGCAATGCACTAAAGGGCGACAGTGCAATTTGTACATTCACTGTGCACTTATCTGTTTTCAACAGACTTCATTTTGCATGCCTGAAATACATTAATCTGAATATCGCCTATGTAACATTATTTTTCTTGTCTGCGTTTTGCTCTTGTTGGGGTATCACTGTGCCCGTCACGCAAATTACGGAAGGCATAGCATAGTTAATGCGTTAATGCCCAATTTCGTCTTCGTTGCTCTTCAAACGACTGTTCCAATGACCACTCTCTATGTGTGTAGTACGGTTTCGTATGATATAAAACACGATTACAACAGTTTATTAAACTTGAAGACGGTACCATGTAGCCACTAAATGAAAAACTTCTTTAACACCATTGCTAGAAAGCTCAACTCTGTGGTTATTTTTTTTCATTTTTGGCAAGTCCCCACCTACTTTCCAAGTCGCCGGAGGCTGATGTATTTAGCAGAGTTTTTCACTACGCAGCAGCTCTGCTGATTTTAGCAGCAGTGAAAAGCAATAATCGTTTGGGAAAGCTCGAACCGAGATCGTGTTAATGGACGACGTCCTAAGGGATAACATTTTAACACTCTAGCAAAAAAGGTAATCATCATAAGTTATGTAGTGCACGGCCAGCAAAATGGGCTACTTCTTTGAATGCGATTGAACTAATATTGTGAATAAACGTTAGGTTTATATTTATGCTTTTGAAGAAATAAGGAATGGATTACAGTACTAAACTGAATCGTGTAGGCATCAAGATTTACTTGGCAGGCAATCTATTTACATTAGGCGAATCAATATATAAAGACCCGCGTTTAAATATTCTGTCAAATATAACAAAAGCGAAGGATGCCATGGTTTTCATTACAATTATTCTGATAGCAATTATATGGACACTCCCGGCTGATTTTTGCCGTCGCCGTCACGCCCCGGATATGTGTATGTATGTATATATAAAAATGCGCAAAGAAAAGTAAAGCACAGGAAAGAAATTCCGAAGCACCCGACCGGGGATTCGAACCAGCGACCCCTCGCTTCTCAGCGAGCTGCGTTATGCCTCTCAGCCACCCGCCATGCATACACCGCCATAATAACTGCAAGCTATTTATATTCACCATTTACCGCTGGCTGTATGGAGATCTCGCAGGAGCTTGAGTGTGTTTTCTATCACACAATGCTCCTACATTTTCTTTCAATTTTAAAACTGCCCTTGAGACGCACACGAAAAAGGGGCCCCTTTCTGTACCTACTCATGATGTGGAACGAAAAAAAAAAAAAAGAGAACACCGCCCAACCCTTGTGTCAGATGCCACCACGTGGCAGGGAGACGCAGAGGGGTCATTCGCGCGCCGCACTTTAAAAGGAGAAGAAATATCTAAGAGCTCCAGGTTCTGCGTTGTCGACACTTGTAGGGCGTTGCTCAAAGACAAGGTCGTAACAACGGTGATAGTTGCTAGTTCACGCTTGTCCTGGGTATACCTGCGCGTCTTTTTCAAGCGTCCTTCTCTGTGCTTCAGCGGCAAGCTGCAAGTATCGAGCTGCTCGTGACATTCCACGAGCAGCTCGATACTCCAATTACTTGCTATATATCGCATTCATTGCTTCGCCCTTGCGGCGAAACAAGACTTTATTGCAATAAGCTCGCAAATCAGCCCACCTGGATGCAGTTAATCTGTCAGAATCAGTACAGAAGGAAGCACAGGTTAACTATACTTTACGTCACTTGATCTCAATGTAAGCCTTCTAGATGGCATAAAAATATGAAGAGTTTTTTGAAGTGAAAAAATTCTTATAAAATAACCATGTGTGTGGTTACAGACGGGCTTACAGAAAGCGTCTCAGAAAAGCGACATTGTGACAAGGGCAACATAGACGCAGAAATTACTGAAAGGCACAAGTTCCGAATACCTGGGAGGAGGGCGCAGAAAGAAGCAGGTTGCAAAGAACCGGAAGTGGAAATGTACCTCGAACATCCGAAAGTCTAAAGAATTGAAAAGTGGATGTTTGCTTTACTCTGGCTTCCCTATGTGTGCTCCCGTCATGGAGATTATCCGATTGGTTCCCGTTGAACGTTTGCTGGAGTTACACTTCAGACACAAAATATTTGCTCCTACATTTTTACGTTCTTACTGAGAGTGACCTTGTTTCTATTCGTTTTCTGCCAACCGTGTTTGCTTCTATTATCCACGCAGAACTCCCTTTAAAATTCGCCATTCACAGCGATATACTTTCCCCTGTTTTTATCCCGTTGTTCTTCTTCTTTTACTAACATTCAGAACGAGTTTTGGTTTTCAGTTGTTTTTGCGCCAAAAACTGACCTGTGCGTCAGCATTAGTGCTTTGCAGGCTTTCACTCGGTTACATATATTCACGGTGTACGATGCAGGCGCTCCCCACTATAGGCTTCACACCAAAAAAGCTTAAAGAAAAGAACCAGCGCACGGTGACTCCCAGGAAAGTAATGTGTGGGCCGCAAAAAAGCCGGGATGCGTGCTATTTATTCGCGCGCTCTCATGCTTGCAGCGCAAGAGAGATTAGGAGCGTACCGCGTAGCTTGCTTCCAAAGCACGAGTGGCTCGAAAAGAAAAGAGCTCCTTCCACCGAGTGTGCTTTAATTTTCAAAGTCGGTTGTTCCTTTTTTTTTTCTGCGCGTGTTTCGGGCAGTCTCGCTGCAGTTTTGCTCTAGCGACGACTCGGAATGACGCGAGACTGCAAGGTTTTACTACCATCCACTCGGCACGCTGCATTATTTCTCCCTGCCTCTCTCTTTCTTTCTGTCTACCCTCGAATTTACGGACATAAACCAGGTCGAGCGAGACGCCGAGCAGTAGGACGAGTGAATAGAAGAAATCCCAAAAAATGACGGAAATGAAAATGAAAATAAGTATGAAAGCTGCAACGCGTAATGCCGAAAATAATTTGACGTTGCCTGCTGAATCTTATGCAGCGCCATGATACAGGCAAGTACCTTCTTTGCGGCAGCTACGCCTTGTACAGCACGCGATGCAGAACTTCATTCCCGCGTGTCATGCTTCTTTGTTCATCTTTTAGATGTGAAGCATCTTATGGCGAAGCTTAATCCGGTGGTGGTGGTGTGCGGCGTGGCCTCCCTTACTGCGCATGCGCAAACCCTTTAAAAAAATAAATACAAGACCTCCTTTCCTCCTCTCTCTCCTCTAGGCATCCCTGCCCGTCCACACTCCCACTGCGCATGCGCGTCCCCCCCTCTCTCTCCTCTCCTACGCTCCCCCCCCTCTCTTCTCTAGGCATCTCTGCCCGCAGCGTCCCCCACTCCCAATGCGCATGCGCGCCCCCCCTCTCTCTCCTCTCCTACGCCCCCCCCCTCTCTCGCGACGCCGACACAGGCAGCGTCTGCTAGCGAGTTTCTTGGTTGAAAAAACCGACTGCTCGCTCTGCACAACCGTTCACTGGCCACCCCGTATATATGGCAATGGATCTTGACCTCCAAGGTGGTGCCGGTGGGAGATTTTTCCTGTGCGTTGTTGAACAATAAAAATTCGCAGCGTGCGCGTTAACTAAAAGCGGACTGCGGGTCTCTGGGTCCAGTCGGAGTCTTCTGTCTCTCATTGCCCATTAGCAGCGATTGCCATGTTCCAGTAGGAAACACCGCTCCATCACTGCGTGCTTTGCGCCTCCCCAGTTTTCTCTCCTGCGAAACGCTGCGATGAGCGCCAGCGTCAACGCCGCCGCCAGTGTAAGCGTTAGCGCCCGCTGCTTCACCTCTACACATGGTTCCCTTTAGCTGGAGATGGTGTAATTTTTTTAAAGACGATAGTCTTTCTTGGGATACTTGAACGCAAAAATTTTGCTCTCTCTGTCTGTCTGTCTGTCGGTAAACCGATTCAGCTACTCCGCCAAAGTGTAACCACTTTCTGAACGCCCAGCCATCTTGAACTGGTGTTGCCGTTCATATTTGTGAACATATTCGATCAAAAAGCAAGCAGTACGCATACCTGAGGCGCAACATTAGTATGTAAGTATCAGGTCGTGTGTTCTTTTATTAGAAAATACACAGATACGTAATTCTAAAGACCCTAGTGTCTTTTAGGCTGTGCTGAAAATGCGAAGCTGTGCATGAACTGCGACGCTTTGCACGAAAAAGCTCTGTGCCGACGATAAGGTGCTGCCGCTGGCAGTGGCCCTTGGTCACGGTGTAATGCCTTTGGTTCAGCACAAGCTCATGTTTTTCGATGGCGTCCATATCTCGCGCAGCGCCGCCTCTGTTTTATCAATGCCAACCAGATGCGGCCAATTCAACGTAAAGTAGGCGCTGTCTGAGGCAAGGCAAAACATAATAGTATGGCCTGCACAAGACTATCGTCTTTCGACGACATTTGCAGCGAAGCACGCAGATACTCGGCCATTTTTTTTTATTTGTGCTCGCATTTGTTGATGTATTTGTGTGTTGCGTTTCACGCTGATGGCTTTTTGTTTTTCATTTTCACATAACATTTCCTTCTTTCACAGAAGAGAGAGAGGCATGGCACCAAAGTGTCTCAAGAGAATCTTGAACTTCTCTCTAAGGTACGTGGTTCGTCCCTTTGGGGACTAAAAAGCTGCCACAATTACGAATTCTTTCAAGGACTAGCAGCACCGAGTCTAACAGTTAGCCCCCATGCAGCTCTTATTTCCCCACGGATTACCTCGATGGACTAACATTTAGTCCTTACATTGACACCTTACTGGGCATCCGTTAGTCCTTGCAGTTGCACCTCGCCGGACGAACGGTCAGTACACTAAAAATTCCACTCGGATAAACTGTTTATGCTCCGTTCAAGCTGTCCGTTAATCACCAAGGATGATTTTCTACAGTTAGTCTCCGCGAGGCTTGCTTCCGCGCTATTTTTTGCGGCGAGCAACAAATAGCGCGGAAGCAACAAAAAGAACACGCGAAAAAAATGTGTCGTCATGCGTGTGTATTTCTCTCGCAGTCAATGTGACAACAAAACACAAAGGTCAGACAACGAAAATTTTTATTTTTCTCTATACATATGAGGTCACTGCTTTCTTTCAGTGAGTTCACTGTAATATGCCCAATAGTGGCCCAGCCGCGTTGCGGTATCTCGTACAGTCCTTTTTGGGAAGCTGCTCAAACGGGAAGCCATTGATGATCCTGGCATTGCACGCGCCAGCGCACACAGCATTCTGCACATTGTGGACAACAGGCTGCACAAAAAGATTGCAAATAGCTAGTCGTGCGTGACAAAGGGTGAAGATGGACGCACATGGCAAATACACGCAAGGTGAAATAAAAACATGCGTCGAAAATATGGCATGCAAATTAATTTCACCGTAACGTCAACATCATCAAAGGCGTATTTCGCGTTACATAGCGCAACATTTCAAGTGCAGCAGCCGCGAACATCACGCCGAGCCACCGCCAGCCACCGTGCCCCCAACGAGTCGGAGATTGTTCTGCGAGCGGCGTCGTACAGCTCGAGCAAGCCCGTCAGCCACCGTTGCCGCCAGCGAACCTCGAATAGAAGAGCGAGCGATTTGGGAAAGGGGGGGGGGGGGGGCGCTCCCACGAACAGCGCTGAGCTGCTTGCGAGCGAGCTACGGGGAAGCTGACGGTAATGTCGACGGTAATGGCGACAGCATAAGTCGCCTAGTTGAAGTTCCCACCATGCCAAGTCGGTGAACGTCAAGTGCGCCACATGCAACCGAGCTCCTTTAGCGCAATACGTTTTGCAACAGTCGCAACGCAACGGCAAGGGCTCTGCCCATATCGCGAGCCCGCGACTCATCACCTGCGCCAAACCCGGCGATCAGTGGGCGTTCGGGCAGCCGACGGCTATGGCAACCAATTTCCAGGCGGTCACAAAGCACAGGTGAGCTGACGCCCAAACAAGCCTTTGCGGCATAGGCGGAGAGTACGGGGGGGGGCTCGGGCCCCCCCCCCCCGGACGGCTTCACGGGGGGCAGAGCCCCCCCCCCCGGCGCCTGCCCGGGATATTTTTTCAGAGCTTGGCTTAGGTCCCCGTCCATTGACAACGAGCGTTTGGCCTCCTGTCTGGCAGCTATTTATTTCACAGGGGGGATGTCTATACTCGCTTTTTTCATTTCAGGGTTTTAAAATTCCGATCATGGACCAGTGAAAAGCGAAACACTCAGTTAATTATTCCCCGCAAAGGGATTTGTATGTGCACAATATGTTGTGTTAACAGGCGACCTCTTAGTGTTCTATGGTGGTAGTCTGTCTACCACCTGAGAATTATTTTTGGCCATCACAAATTGAAGATTAAAGCTTCCTGTACCAGCATTAGGCCACTGTCTTACGTCTGGTGCATGTTTTAACAAGGTAATGCATGTCAATAAAGAAAATAGGCGGGTCCCACTCATTGTGGGAATCGATTTTATGTGATGCAGTCACTGAGTAGCAGCCTATACGGCATTTTTCGCTTTGAGCCAAGCGTTGCGAGGAGGATCGATGTCTTTTTGTAAGTTGAAAAATAAATCGGGAGCCATCACAAGAGATATTCATACTGATATCGCGGTGTCGGCGCCAAAGAGAATAAGGTGGTATTAAAGTCTTTAATTATATTCTTTAATTTAGGAGGCGGACATGCTCTCTCTCTCAATATATATATATATATATATATATATATGAAGTGACAGGGAGAACAATGTAGAAGAAGAGCAAGCCGGGCCCCACCCCCCTCCGGCAAACTGAAAACTCTCCGCCTATGCTTTGCGGTGCATTTCTTGCGCGCGATATACAACACAATCGAGCCCGTTGCCGGCAAGTGCGATGCGTTTCGCTCACGTGACTGGGAAAGAGCCTTCTTGTTTGAATAAATAAGGGCACGCAGAGGCGACATAAAGCTCGAGTAATAGCCATGACAAACGTTATGATGAGGCTTTAAAAAACAACATAAAATAAAGTGCCTCCGCCCGTGCCACCGCAGTGACAGTCAAAGGAAGGAATAAGGAATGTGTGACGTGACAGTAGTGCTTCTTCGAAGCTTTTCCTGTCCGACAGTGGCAACTTCCTCTCGGCCGTCCTCTATGTAGACGCCTTGTCATTTCTGTTTATCTTGCCGTCGCATTAAATGTGCCATTTGTTCTCGGCACCGACCGCAGATTCTGACGGCACTTGCCTTTCCAGCGCCGCATGCTTCCGATGCACCCGATTGAGTTGTTGTCCACGCTCCAGCAATCGCTATCTCGCTTTCCGATAATGGCTCTGTTACCTTTTATTTTTGTGTCTTGGTTTTTGTGCCTGTGTATCTGTGTTCTTCACATGGGTCCATCCAGTGTTCGCCGTCGGTTGACGCTAGCGTAGGGGTCTCAAACATTCGGCCCGCGAACCTCTCGATTGTGGCCCGCGGCCTGTAAATGACCTTCTTCGCACCACAGTTTTTTCTTTTATTTTCTTAATAAGTATGTCCATGAAATACACAGGCACGACAGGCCCAAAGCATTGTGTTCGCAAGGCACCCCATGTGGCCACCATGTGTTGAAACATCACGGTGAAACACAAGGTATCTACAGAATCGGCGTCCACATTTTAGTCATTTGTGAAATAGCTATCAACATGTCATTGGAATCCTGGCACGAAATCTCCTTCAAAAATTACGCGTATATGAGATATTGGGGAAGGTTTTTCCTCAAAACGGCGATGTTTGCTGACATTTTTTCTGGATATCGACATATCGATATCCAGAAAACGAGTGCGCAAACGAAAGTAGCGATAAATATGACCCACACCATGGCAATGAAAGCAGATCGCCTATGTCGCCCTGCATTTTCCACTGGGAAGGGTCGCGATAGCCGCGATACATTTCCGGCGCACGAAAAGGTGGCGTTATGGCACTGACTCTAAGTCAACGGTTTCTAGCATTGACACGAGGAAGGGTTTCTGATTTTGATTGATTGTGTTGGACTTGAGATCTATAGAATGAAAAAAATAATTGGCAAACATCGCAAGGCAAGTTTTCATATAGGTTTCTTTGATGGCTGAGTCGTAACGTGTTCATTTTAATGTGTTTCATTCGGCAACGTAAAGTAAGAGAGGATTGTGCTATGGTCATGGAGAAAAAATGGATGTGACCGCACAGCTCATCTCGCAAGACTAGTCGGTTCCTGCTCACCATTAGTGTTCCTGCAGCACAAGCCTGCGGTACCCCGACGTGCGCTTACAAAAACATGAATCTGCACAAAACGCCGGATAGAGAAAGAAACAAAAGACAGAGTTGTTGACATCTCATTATCGGGAAAGCCGGAGGACACCAGGCGCGTAAACGCGTGACAGCCAGCTCCTCTCATTTCCGCAAAGCGCGGGGCGGTGCCAAGCAGTTCTGACAGCATGCTTCCCCCCCCCCCCCCCTTATTTTCTTCAAAGCTCCGAAAACATGTCCTTCTCCATACCACTTCTTTAAACTGTAGGCATTCCTCCAATAAAGAGAGTGTACGAAGCAGAAACAACAACTGTAGGAAAGCGAAGAAGAGTGAATAGGGATGTTGGTCCGAATTTAGAGTGACAAGGACACTGTCCTAGCATGTCTTCATTCCAAGCATCTACAAACCTCGGCTCGGTTTTCTGACAGGAGCGTTCCCTTTACGCAAAAACTCACTTCCCTTCCAGCTTGCGAGACACGCTGATTAATTGAGTCGAGCGAGAAGCGAGAAAAGCAAGTTGAGAGATGAGAGAAATGGCTTCGTCTTCTGCCCTCTGAAGAAGAGATTGCCCGCGAGTTCATTTAATCCTGTCCGCCCACTGTGCAAGCCCACTGGAACCGGCACTTGTTTAATTAGAGATGCCTGCAAACAAGGTAGCAGGATGTGAAATCCATTATAAGACGGGGTATAAACGAAAAGCAAACGCTTAAATGATGCCACATGCTCTATGCGCAAGCAAAAAAAAAAATAATAATAACAGCCACAAAAGATTGTAAAGAGCCACAACACCAAAAGAGCCGAGAGTGACTGTGTTCGGCATTTCGTCATGTCCTGACGCATAGATTGCCCCTTATTCACTTTTTTTTTCTTTTTGGCGTTATTTCAAATATTGAGCAAAGTCCGTAAAACTGAGGATAGACATACCAATTAAAATTTTCCGCTTGGAATGCGTATATCGCAGTTACTGAGCCCATCGTCGCTTTTTATGATAATTCGCTGAATTTTTATAGCCCTTTATAAGTTATAACAGATAAACACTGATGTACCGTCGTGAGCAATATGAGCTGGAACACTCAAGCCAGTATGACCTCTTAAAGGTCATACTGGCCAAAAGGAGTTGCCTAGCGCGCGAGTGCCTATCGCACTAAATGCTCAAGAGGAAATGATATCTCTGGCAATTTGGTAGGTCGCCTTCATATCAGCACATTAAAACTAATCGTTGTATAAACTAAAACTGGCGGCCGTGAGAGCTTCCTGAGTCAAAATGTTGGACTAATGGCGTTGAATGCGCGATGGTGTTTCAGGCTGATAAAAAGTTTTAAAATGGATAAATGGTAAGCAGAAAAGGAATGGTGTCAAGCCAAAAGAAAATGGCAGAGCACGCGCACTCACGGGGTCTTTTTGGCATTCACTACGCAGTGTTTGGAAGCGATCGCTAGGGATGATAGAATGAAATAAATGCCATGAAAAAAAGGGACGGAAGAAAGCGCACTCTCGCTTCAGGAATGCGCGTGTTCAGGGTTCATAACTGTTTTCTTTGTTAGGATTTCACTTCTGTTAGGATTTGCCGTTCACCGCAAGCTCTAGCTCACATTCGTTTTCTCGTATGGAAGCAGCAGTCCTGCGCAGAAATCTGAGCAGAAGCATGCTTGCCTGCTTAAGAACATTTTAACATACTATACTACCAAATTTCTTAAAATTACTGTAATTCGACGAGTTTTTGCGGTTGCGTTATTGGTAGTTACGTCACACTTCTTTTGATGCTCACTTACATTAGGGGCAAATTTTTAGGTTAAATGCAGGCATAATGCGGCTTCATGGAGGAAGTCCCAGTTTCACACTTAAAAATGATAATCGTACAATGTTTCGAGAATTTACATGCTTGAAAAAAATCACCGCCCAAGCACTCCGTACAAATGGTTTAACCAGAGAAGCTGAAATGTGCGGCCCCGGTGTTTAACAGTGGGTTCAACTCGACGCTGCAATGAAGCCTTCCACAATTATCGTTACCAGGTTGTGGTCGAACCACAGGCGGTCACAGATGTCGCAGCCGAAGCCAAAGTGCCGCTGGAGAAACTCTCGCCCAAAGCGGGCGTTCGCCCCGGCGAACGCGCTCCCGCAATCATCACGTCGACGCTGTTCTGCCCGCAACGCCCCTTCTTCGGCGCGCCGTTGCTGCAAGCGTTTGACCCTGCAAGCGTCGTACCCAAGCTCGCGCGCCAATTGGCGCGCGAGCTTGGGCTACGACGCTCGGAATGACGTAACTGATAGCACAGCCAATGGAGACCGCTCGTGACACAGATGCCGAGCGGTTTTTCGTTTCTCCTAGCCATATACAGCTTTCGCTGTAAAATCATGTACTCTGTGCCAAAACCATATTCAGCAAGTGAAGGCAGTGCTAAGGAAGTGTTGGTCATGTATGCTTCAACTTCACGTAAGTTTAGATACTAGTCAGAAGGGGACCACCGACTAGCCATCAGTTTTTGCAGGGTTTCCTGTAGAAATAAAGTTTTTCATAAAGCAATGATTTTTATCGAATAAGAGCGAGGCATGCGCAGTCTTTATACGTGTACTGAAACCAGAGCTTGAACGCCCGCATGTTTCTGTTGCCAAAATAATTACGCAGTAGTTTAAGTACGGAGAGTAAAATAAAGCTTGGTATTTAGAGAGCTCTAGATAGTACGACATTCTCAAGGCTGTTCTGTTTGCGTTAATCGTGCTTCAATGCGCGGGTAATACAGCCTTTGTTGAAACATGGTGCGACGGTGTGCTCTGCAACCTCTAGCACTATAGGCCTACATGTCGCGCTGCTGACGGCAACTGCAATTACAAGGAACATCGCAAAGACAAGTAAAATAGCGAGACCAATCAGTGCCATGTCCTGAAGGTGATGGAGGAAACTGTAAGCTTTCAATTTCCTCTCACTCATGTCAAGGGCCAATTTAGACTAGCTCAAAGATAGGTGTCATGTGTCAAGAGGCGAAAGGTGTCAAATAAGTAATGGCTAGGTTAGCGCTCAACTTCAATTACTTTCGCTCCTTCGAGAGATTCTTTCAAGTAGGAAGACGCTGCCGAAAAGAAATCTGAAAGTATGTGCGACATAAACGGCCCATGAAAATAATGCGCTTTGACAGCTCGTAATGGGACACCTCTCAGATTTCAATCTTGAGCTCATAGTTTCAGGGAAGCAGCACAATTTACTAATAAGATATCCCAGGCAGCTAGAGCGGTTGTGGCATTCTTTTAAAGCCTCTGTATTTCCCACGCTCTTTCAAAACTTCTCGTAGTTCGTAAATTAACGAAAGCTCAAGGAAAGCAAAATGGCAGTATATAAAACTTTTCAAGGGTTCTGGAATGGTGTTGCCGGTGTCCGAAAAGTTGTGTTGTTGACTTTTGTTCAAGGTAAGTTTGGCAAGATAGACAGGTTTTATTGCCACAGAAAACTAGTCGAAGCACACGTCAGGTCGAGGACATCGTCAAACAAATAACACTTTTGCACTTTCTGCATCCACTACGTCAGTTTGCATCTTTCTGATTCACTTCGAACATCAAACATATTTACTTTTAGATGTGAAGCATCTTATGGCGAAGCTTAATCCGGTGGTGGTGGTGTGCCGCGTGCCCACCCTTACTGCGCATGCGCAAACCCTCTCAAAAAAATAAAAATAAATAACCTCCTCTCCCCCTCTCTCTCCTCTAGGCATCCCTCTCCCCGCGGCAACCACACCCTCACTGCGCATGCACCTCCCCTCCTCTCTCCCCTCCTACGCTCCCCCTCTCTCCTCTAGACATCCCTGCCCGTGGCGTCCACACTCCCACTGCGCATGCGCGTCCCCCCCTCTCTCTCCTCTACGCTCCCCCCTCTCCCCTCTAAGCATCCCTTCCCGCGGCGTCCACACTTCCACTGCGCATGCGCGTCCCCCCCCGCCCCTCTCCCTCCTCTCCTACGCTCCCCCCTCTCTCGCCTCGCGACGCAGACGCAGGCAGCGTCTGCTAGCGAGTTTCTTGGTTGAAAAAACCGACTGCTCGCGCTGCACAACCGTTCACTGGCCATCGCGTATATATGGCAGTGGATCTTGACCTCCAAGGTGGTGCCGGTGGGAGATTTCTCCTGTGCGTTGTTGAACAATAAAAATTCGCAGCGTGTGCGTTAACTAAAAGCGGACTGCGGGTCTCTGTGTCCAGTCGGAGTCTTCTGTCTCTCATTGCCCATTAGCAGAGATTGGCATGTTCCAGCAGGAAACACCTCTCCATCACTGCGTGCTTTGCGCCTCCCCAGGTTTCTCTCCTGCGCAACGCCGCGATGAGCGCCAGCGTCAACGCCGCCGCCAGTGTAAGCGTTAGCGCCCGCTGCTTCACATCTACACATGGTTCCCTTTAGCGGGAGATGGTGTATTTCTTAGCTCGCGTTAGCGACAGCCACGCTAGGGTGACTTAGGTTATCTGACTCTGGAATCTCTTAACATTGTTGTGGTTTCGAGTTTGTTAGCACGAAGCGATAAGCACAGTGGTAGACCATCTTCTGTCTTTCTAGTCTATGATACAGATTGATTAGTTCCATGTTTTAACGCGACAGCGTTAAAGAGCTCGTTTCGCAGAAATTCCGGCGTCGGCGTCGGCGTCGGCGTCTGTGTCGGCTTCGGCGTCGGCTTCGGCGTCGGCTTCGGCTTCGGCGTCGGCGTCGTTGGTTGTGAGCGAAAAATCATCATCTTGTCCGATACCGAAAAAATCATCATCTTGTCCGTGACCGAAAAATCGAGAAAGATGCAAATAAAATAAATAATAAAAATTTTCGGGTCCGAGTGAGGATCGAACCCGGGTTGTCTGCGTGGCAAGCAGATGTTCTACCACACAGCCATGCCTCCGCTTGGAAATACTGTGAAAATAACTTCCTCTGCTTGGAAATGCAGTGAAAATAACTTCCAGGCTTCGCAAACGCAAGCGTCCTTTATATAGGCGTCGCAATATAACATGTAATATCCCAGGAATATTGCGTGGTACAAGCGTACATTGCCATCGGGCGTCAGAATATGTGACCATCATAACGATTCCATAGTTTAAAGCCAGCCACCCATTACAAACGGCACACACCTTACTGCGCGTATTCCCTTAACACCACGTAGTGGGTGCATAGCAAGTTCGAAAACATTTCCCACATTTGCCGCGCATAATTTCTCCTGGTTTAAAGCATACTACCCATTACATAGTATGCACTAAGTGATTGAAGTACGCACTAGGGACGGGATATCGCTATAGCGTTCAACTCTTAAAGGCGAAGCTTAAGTGTCCCCCCAATTTTTATTTTTGATTTTTATACCTACTTATGCAAAACAGGGTACTTCTAGTTGGGCAGTGTTAACATTCACTGGAATTTCAAAGTACGATGTTTGATCTGCATTGTTAAAGTTTCCGTGTAAACTGTATTTCAGTACAGTGTTCTTCCAGCTTTCGAATAAGGAAATGGCACATTGACAGCTTAAGAGCAAGCTGGGGAAATGCAGCTTTTGTACTTGAATTTTCATCGGCATATCGCTATACAGGGTGTTTCAAGAAATGTGTCCACTATTTTTAAAAAATCAGGAAAATGCAATATTTGCTCGCTGTCTTCACAGTGGTTTTTTCTGTAGCGGCAGGCATCTTAAGATGGTTGAAGACATGATTTGGGACAGTAATTAAGAAAGTTAAATTAATTAACTTTTTAATTAGCGGAGTTCGGTGGTTAAGTCCAATGGCAGAATTGAAGTACGTGGTGCGAAGAACAGATTTCAGCTTTGAGATTTCGAAAAAGTGGCCTCTAATAATTATTGTGGCGTAATAAAGTTCAGGCAAATTCAGCGGGCAAACCGAAACCGAAACGCGGAAGAGCGCAACTGCCACATTCGTCTGAGACGTCCGCAATGAGTGAACATCATTATATCAACCATCAATTGACTTCTTGGTGTGAGTGTGTGGACTGCGCTTGCAGTAGCACGCATGACGCACATACGTTAGCGAACGAGGACGCACTGCAGCTCCTGTAACCGTTGTCTTGAAGAGTGACGTCATTCTAGTCGTCTGCTTGTTGCGCTCATCGGTGCTTGGGTTTCGGTTTCGCCATTGAATTTACCTGAACTTCATTACGCTACAATAATTAATAGAGGCCCCTTTTTCGAAATCTTAAAGCTGGAATGGGTTCTTCGCTTGAAGGACTTCAATTCTCCTATTGGACTTAACCACCTAACTCCGCTAATTAAAAAGTTAATTAATTTAACTTTCCTAAATACTGTTCCAAATCATGTCTTCAACCATCTTAAGATGCCTGCCGTTACAGAAAAAGCAATTGTGAAGACAGCAAGCAAATATCGCATTTTGCGGAGTTTTTAAAAATAGTGGACACATTTCTTGAAACACCCTGTATAATGTAAGAATGGCAGAATGGGCGTGTTGGTATTGCATATTGACGTGTAAGGCGCGAAGACGACAACGGACAGAGGGTTTCTGTGTGTACTCTCCCTCTGTCCGTTGTCGTCTTCGCGCCTTACACGTCAACCCTGTATAAGGTACATAATGCCACAAATTTGACCTGTCAGGAGGTCTAAATGACTTCGACGGTACCAGAATAACCTAATGAATGCCCCTATCTACGCACTTCCCCTCCCTGACAAGAAATAAAAATAAACAGATTAAGAAAACAATCCTCAATATAGGCGCGCGCCACCGAGACACTAAAAGGGAACGAGACAACACAAATGCCGTGACAAATGAAGTTTAGGTACGATACGAAATTAAACTAGTTAGCATAGATTCATCATGAAAGAGCGCACAAGTTTGCTCATCTTTTCCTCCACTTTTATTGTTTCGAGAGAGTGAGCAAAGTGATCGTAAATGCACTGCCCGAGAAGACAGTTGTAGCTTTGAAGAAAAAAAAGCCCTATTGCCTAAACATTGGCTGCAGCATCATTCCCTGTTCAACAATTTTTCATCACAACAGGCCTCCCCCTTTCCTTGCATTTTCGTGTTGTCAAAAAAAGACAAGTTTCTCATTAAAATGCTCTTTTCGCGTTCTTTTTCACAACATCTACACAAGTGTCGAGGTATCAAGAGTCGTTTCGATATGTAAAGGAGTGAGCGGCTGAGAGTATGAGCGATCAACACCGGACCAAAAGATATGAAAGGATACATGCAGACACCCAAAGCTATTTTACTAAAAAACTAGCATACTAATATGAAGTTGAAACAGATGCCCGCAAGTTGCGAGCACTGTGATAGGCCTCCATATTTGTTATGTCCTATATTTTTATCTGTTTAAGTGGAAAACTTGTTTCTGTAGCTCCCTGACGTCACTTAACATTTTTTCAGTGTCAAAATATTTATTAGGAAAATTTAATTTGTAAGCCCGTGTGTTTCACCATTAAGCAGACACAAGAGATAGGTTTATAAGAACATGGCGAAGGTGTGAATAAGAATGGCCTAACATGGGTTGTGACTAATTCTGAACCACCATTTCATAAAAAAAACTTGCCTTTGTCTGTGTGATAACTAACTACGCAATATATCTTGTCGAGATGCGGGCTGCATAGATATAATGTGTGCAATGACTACTGGTCATTATCAGCACTATGAACTATCACCTTAACATAATTCGCGCTTTGACCACTTTATGTCATTCAAATCTTGCCAACTATGATCTCCGCTTTTTAGCATAGCCTTGGAAAGATGAAAATCAAATGAAATCGTTGTAGTGCGCTCGTTCCGGTACTACTGCACTTAAAAAAAACGTATTCCTACATCTTGCTCTTCTGCACGTATATAAACATATATATACTAAAGGTCATCACCCTCTTTTTTTTTGTGCGCATGTGCTGCAGCAATGTGTCTCTGTCTTTTTTTTTCCTCCTTGAGAAGCGCGACAGAAACACAGGGACTAAGAAGAGAGAGAAAGAATGAATAAAGGAAAGGTAGGGGGGTTAACTGTACTACGTCCAGTTTGCTACCCTACACGTGGGGAGAGGGGAATAAGGGAGTAAAAGAGAGAGAGAAAGAGAAGGGACTAAGAAGAGGTACACACAGGACAAGCGCTTGTCCTGTGTGTTTCTCTTCTTAGTCCCTGTGTTTCTGTCGCGCTTCTCAAGGATGAACAGTTTCCAACTAGGCCAAATAGCTGTGCTACTACAATTAATTTTATTTTTTCACTCTGACGTATGAGTCGGGCTTCCTAGACATGCCTTTCGAACATTCCACTACGGCGGAACATGTCTTTAGACGACTGCAACATAACAGGACGGGCGGGACAGGAAAACAGCAGTGTGAGTGTTTACCGCCAGTCAATTCAGGCGTGTCCTGAAATACATAGCTTACGCGAAACGAAAATTAGGTTCATTAAGGAAAGCATGCGGTCGACTTCGGCGCCTTACTTGACTGCGGTTGACTCTGGCAGAATGATCTCGGTAGTCTGAGAGAAATATCATTGAGATACCAACTACTAAGAGGATAAATATTGCAGAAGCAGAAAAGAAAAAAATGCGAAGCAGGCAGCCTATTAATGAACGGATGGGTATATCCGAGTGTGTGACGAGGAGTTTCCTTCTTTTGCTTCTCCTTTCGCTCTTTTTTTACGCATAAGGCGTGGAGTGTCCGGTACTTTATATGAAGCCACCTTATACATTATTGACATGTCATGTTTACTTTGCTTTTTCTGCAAAGGCTTTCTGATCGTCTTGGCGAGATCACGGTGGGCATGCTGTCTTTAGGAGATGTTGTAAGCCGAAGAATCTGTCTGAATGAAACCGCCATTTTGTGTATCTCACGAAACTGCCTTGAACTCAACTCTACAAGTATAGAGCATCCGTATTACTTTTTGTGTCCCGCGGACGGGCAAAAAACAACGCTAGAATAAAGCGAAGAAGCAAAACACCTTAATAGCAATGATAAAAGTGCAACCATGTGGTTTTTCAGGAACACCACTGCGTGTTCTGCCAGATAGCTAGTGAAATGAATAATTAATTACGTACTATTTTATAGTACTTTACTTTTGAAGTTAGATGCGACTGCGTGTAGGATATACTTGATGTTTATAGTTGTCTAAATCTTATTTTCGGGATAAAACCTCTCTTACTAAGACGACAGCCTTAAAAGAATCATAAAATGCGAAAATTGAGCGGCGTAGCAGGCCGGCGTCGCACGTCGGCGGCGTCAACATGGGTGATGAAAAAAGTCACGACCACCTGATTCCGTCACCAAATATCACGATCATGGTTTCACAGGTCGCCAGTATTTTTGATGTCATTGATTGGCCAAAAGGGGGCTGATTCCGGAGCCACTGCAAAACAAGGTGAGGTGAAGAACGCTTACAATGCTTCGTATTCTGGTGACATTGCAAAACCAAGTTATTTTTAGAAATCCTTCGGAGGGGTGCGTGGGAGGTTCAGCGCATCACCTTTTTAACGAAAAGAAAATGACTTTTGCCTTCGATTCGTCTGAGGCTAACTAATAAAGAACCCCGTTAGTTCTTAATGACACTGCCTGACGCACTGCTGCCTGCCGTTTCTCACACGTCCTCGCTAATAAGCAAGGCATTCCATAGTGCGCCCCTCAACGTTCTATAAAGGACGGAGAAGTCTCCCTTTAGATATTGATGGCTCTTCGACTGAAGACACACACCCAAAGACAGAGTGAGACCCGTTCTGACGCAGATGTGTATATAATACTTATTATGGAAGTAGAACTTCAGAATCACTCTGTACAACGATACTACCCGCCATTTCAGGACGAATGACAATAGTGTCCGCCTAGTTGCTTGAGTACTCCAGGTAAAGGTTCACATTCCGCAATAATTTGAGGCTTTACCAGTGTTAAACCTGGTAAAGCCTCGAAATCACATTCGTCGCTCTAAAACGCAATGTAGGTTCCATTCGTAGATCTTAAATTTAAAAGGGACACCATTCACCGTACACTAAAATGTCTCCACACTGTTTGCTACGTTCTCACTTTTCATCCCTTCTTGAGCGTGACAAATCACCGCGAATGGGAACTAGGCTCCCCTTTTTCCGGCGCGTTGGCCCACATGGCACGTTTATTTTTTCCTCTGTATGCAAGAGCCATTTATTACCACAAGTGCAGTTTATTTTGCCTCGCGTCGTATGTGTAGCTTTTGCTTTGTGAATGAAGAGCAAGTAAGCCCGCGTTCAAAATGCCACGCAGCGCGCTATCAGTTGTAGTGAAGTGCTTTTATTCGCTAAGCGTCCTCTACGTGGTTCTTTTTGCGAGATGGTGCAAGAATTTCTCGTCGTCACTGACATCGCAATGAAATCACCTACGCTGTTAAAGAATAAGAGCAGGTTCTGAAGGATATAAGAGCACTAATGTTGCACGGAACCTCTGAAGATTCATATCGCAGGAAGAAGCACAAGGGCGTGTAAAGACATTTACCTTTCTTCACGACTCATTTACCTTGATTAAGGTGCAAATGCCTGAAGTGCCGCGGAGATATGACACTCACACTACTGTCAAAGTTGTAAGAAATCTTCCATGATTTGCTCGCAATTCCTAGATAGAAGACAACGCAATGTTTTTGGTATGTATCACCCCTATTGACTAATTCATGACGATAGTATTGAGCGTATTTTAATCTTTTCTATCTAGAAATTACACCACGTTTTATTTCATCTGCTTTTCTTTGGTGAACAAATATCCAGAGCTAAGGTTTACCTAATCTGAAAGAACGTGATCTTGGGCATATTGGTGCGGTATTGGAGCTTTGTGTGCTCTAGGTGCCAAGATACAGCAGAATCAATGTAACGGCTGGCTATATCAAATGGGTGAAAAAAACAGCGTATATAGCACAACGAACTTCTTTTTTATACAGCAACGTCACTACGGCGCCTAAAAATCACAACTGCAGCATGTAAGCCTGAGGTCAAAGCTGATAACGGCGGCAGTAGACACACACACACACATTTACACACACACACGCACACACACACACGTGCAGACGCACACAGGCAGGTGGCTGTCGTGGACCTCACAATTAAAAGCATTAGAGGACAATGTCAATTACTCGTCAACATTCCTCATTGATTTGCCCGAGGCTGGTGGGGCAGTCAGAGTTTTTGTTCATGACGAATTAACTCGGAAATCATTCGACCAAGAATATCTCACTCTGCTACAGCGCTGCACGAGATATCCCGTATTTTAGAATAATCACTCCAGTGAATGGCGGCCAATGCATTCTTATATAACTTGGCGTACCACGCATATTTTCTAACACTTTGGTCATTGCTGCATCCCGCAACGAACTTTCGAAGCATTGAGATATACAGACAACTGCAGGCACAATCTTTTATTTGTGATAAGCACGCTACTTCAAATCCCAATAATTTTTTTCACCAAGAATTTCTTTCCTGCTTTCTTCACGCCTTTCTTTCTTTTTCTCTCTTGTCTCTATTTCACCACTATTTTCTTCGCAACTGTTTCTTCATACTTCTTTATTTTCCTCTCTATTTATTTGTTTTTCATGCTTGCTCCTTCTATCTTTCTTTTTCTTCCATTTCCTTCTCTCTCCTGTTCTCTCTATTTTTTGCCTCCTCTTTCTTTCTACCCCTGTCGCTTTCTCTTTACAAATTTATCTCTCTTTCTCTTTCTGTTTTCTTTCCTTTCTTACTCTCTTTTTCTATCTCTCTCTTCCTTTCTACGCTACGCTTTACCCTCCTCCCTTTAGTTCTCACCGACACTTCCTTTTCCCACCCCCCTGGTATACTATACTATACAATGCTATATGACCCTCTCCTGGCGTACCCGCATATAGCCGAGTGGCTACGACTCTTGCCTTCGGATCGATAGTACGAGGGTTCAAATCCAGCTTCGCCAAGGAGTTCTTTTCGCCATGAATTTCTCCCGTTGTCAGATTTTATTTCTCATTCTTCCGGTCTTTCTGTTTCTCTCTTTCTTTGAAAGCACTGGTTTTCTCGCCCATTAGAGTTCTTGCATCCCGCGACGAAGAAATCGGCGCACGTGATCTGGGAGCGAATCAGAAGAGGCAGAAGGCGACGACGATGAAGAAAAGAACGAGGAGAGCACGTGCCTATTAATGATGATCATCATTTTCTGTTCGCTCGGCATGGGCTAACGGTCGGCTCAAACAGCTCCGTAGTTAAAAGTTAACTGTGCTAGATGCACATGTGCAGAGGCCGAAGAAGACATAGAACAGTTTGTATTGCATTGTGAAAATTATGCCGTTGCCCGTAAAAAAAAAAAAACTATTTACAAAAAGTAAATAGGTTCGTTTGAAAGCCGCTACCACTAACAAAACTTTGGGTCCATGGTCAACAGAAAGTTTACGAAATAACACTGCGCGTGCACTATTATATTTTTGAGAAGGATCAGGAGTATTTGAAATGTAGTAATTCACTGAACTGATTATTGTTAACGTTCTTAATTCTTGCCAGGTACTTCTTGTAACATATCTCTTGTATTTCGGTGTGTTTGTCAACTGTCATGACAGCTGCGTTTAAGGTGCGGGCAACTGCCCAGTGACTGCTGTGTGGTCACTTTGATGAACTCTTCTGTAAAACGTGAACCCCTCTTGTCTGTGGACATTGTTGTTGATGTGTGAACCCCGTTTACGCATGAACATTGTTTTCGACGTGTCAACATTCTTTTCGTAAACAGACACTTTCATTCGCAAATTTTGCATTACTTGGTAGTTATTGACCACATTCCCTGTTTTCCCGGTAGGGGATTGACGCGTATTTCATTTGTCGTCGCCCTATACAGGACAGGAACTATTCGCCGAGCGTTGAGATGCCCTTGAGGCACCTTCTTGAGGAACGTGAACGGTATCAAAGGAAAAAAGAATATAATAAAGATGTAGTTGTGCAAAAACACAAAAATGACGTTTTATTTGTGTTTTTAAGCTCCACGGGGAGAAGGATGGTTGGACACGGTATCCCAATTAGGTTGATTAGGTGGACGGCAAATGAGGGAGAAGTATAATGAGTCCATAACTCATAACGCAGCAAGTGAACAGCGGGGCTATGTCGTCGTACACTTTTTCTGACAAGAGGACATATTTCATTACTAGAAAAGTTTTTTTCGCGCCGTACATATGGAAGACTCGTTGCTGGCCCCCCTCTTAACCTGTCCTTCGCACAACCTTCAACATTACAGAACTTCTGACAAGTCCGTTTCAATGCATCATGCGGTACTCTTCCCTCACTTTTTAAGTTTTGCGTGAATACAAGGCCGTGGCAGGTTATGGAAACGGCAGCCGACAACCGGCATTGAGACATGAGCTATCGCACCGCCTATAGACGTGCCTTGCGCAGTATTGTTCGCTTAGGTCAGCCCCGTGGGATGGGCGGTGTCTTCGAACGTGACCGCGCACACTTTTCTGAAACGAAACGCATTCGTCAGTGATGAAAGTGGGAGTCGCACTTATCAGCTCAAAGTAGAATGGTTTAGCTTTTTTTATCGTATTACTATGAGTGTTTGGCCTAGGCGTGGTTATTGGTGCTATTACGGTAAATGCTCGTAGATTTGAACTTGGTTAATTCGAACTTACAGTTAATTCGAACTGACGCCCTGGACCTGGCACAGCCCCATTTATTTCTATGGGGCAATACTTCGGATAATTCGAACGCGTCGGTATCTAAAAAGGCTAATTCAATCTGGGAGCCCCCCTGGCTTTCATCCCTCCTCGCAGAAATCGGCTCAGAATGATTACAAATCGGCCCAGAATGATCACGAAATTACTCATTACTTTCATCTGTGTAAAACAAGTGCAGTGATTGATTTCCATGTCTGATTTTGTGGTTGTAAATGTCGTCTGTCTGCTGCTACTGCTGCTTCTGCTGCATAGGTGGCCCGGCCCAGTCAGGTTATGTTCACCTTTAGCCGTGTCCCCTGGGACAATTTCAATCAATATTGTTCTAAATAAAGTAAGAAAGAAAGACTTTAAGTTTTAATTGCGTTAACTCTTCCATGTAAATGAACGTGTTTTGGAGCAGAAATGGCTTCGCATATTTTGACATTAAGGCTCACCACTCACGTGAATGTAAGCCGCTGCTTGTTTGTGGCGTATCACTGACTGATCAATAAATTCTGTTCCCTTTTAGAGCATGAAATTAATTTACGAAATTACCTGCCACAAACATGCAGTATCGCTTGATTTGCGGGAACGGGTCCAAAGGTGGCTTCTCTGGGTTCTCCCCGCACAGTGAGGTGCGATGTCTGTTCATTCTAGCGCCTGCCCGCTAATTCGAACTCCGCTTAATTACAAGTTTGTAGTCCCCTTCGAGTCGAATTAACGTGGTTTTACTGTATATGTGATGTAAGGTCTGTGTTTTATGTTATCTATAACAGTGGTATTTAATTTTATCATCTGGCATGCCCCAAGTGATCGTAGATGACTCTGGCATTGAAGAGGAGGCGAACTTGCCACGGGATATGAAACAGCTTTGCACGGATGTCTGGATATGTTGATTGTGCTGATTGTGTTACCATTGGAACGGAACAGTCAGGAATCAATGCGCATAGTGGAAAACGTGGCTTGTGTGCTCTAGAAGGGGCATGCCTGCCCTTCAGTGGTAGAAAGTTCATTTTCCCTTAATAGATACTAATCTGTCACGTGATAAGGGCTTATCCACATATCTAACAGCGGAGCTGTTTAATCTCAAGGCGTCTACACGTAGCATAGGCGCAAAACACGGAAGCTATGCGCCACATAAAAAATTGGGGGGACCCTTAAGCTTCGCCTTTAAGAGTTGGACGCGATAGCGATATCCCGTCCCTAGTGCCTACTTCAATCACTTAGTGCATACTATGTAATGGGTAGTATGCTTTAAACCAGGAGCAATTATGCGCGGCAAATGTGGGAAATGTTTTCGAACTTGCAATGCACCCGCTACGTGGTGTTAAGGGAATACTCGCAATAAGGTGTGTGCCGTTTGTAATGGGTGGCTGGCTTTAAACTATGAAATCGTTATGATAGTCACATATTCTGACGCCCGATGGCAATGTACGCTTGTACCACGCAATATTCCTGGGATATTACATGTTATATTGCGACGCCTATATAAAGGACGCTTGCGTTTGCGGAGCATGCAAGTTATTTTCACTGCATTTCCAAGCAGAGGAAGTTATTTTCACAGTATTTCCAACCAGAGGCATGGCTGTGTGGTAGAACACCTGCTTGCCACGCAGACGACCTGGGTTCGATCCTCACTCGGACCCGAAAAATTTTATTATTTATTTTATTTGCATCTTTCTCGATTTTTCGGTCACGGACAAGATGATGATTTTTCGGTCACGGACAAGACGATGATTTTTCGCTCACAACCAACGACGCCGACGCCAACGCCGACGCCGACGCCGGAATTTCTGCGAAACGAGCTCTTTAACGCTATCGCGTTAAAACGGGTATGTTCCAAGCAGCTTCTAGCAAAGCATAGCTACGCGTAATATAGTATAGGAATGGGCTGCGAAAATACAGTGAGGGTGAGAAAGACTGATGTGAGGGTGAGGAGGAAAGAAAGGAGGGGGCCTTGTATAGGACGTAGTCTATTAGTACCGTATAACAACTGGATGGGAAAGCGAACGGAAGGTGAGGATGAGGAAAAGGAGAAGGGTAGAGGGTGAAACATTGCATAGCCCTGTATAGTAAGGCATATTGAGGGGCAGAAAAGGAAAGCGAGGGTGAGGAGCAGTGAGGGTGATGAGGACAAAAAGGATGAGGGAATAGAGTGATTGCATACCCTTTGCTTTGGCAGGCAGCCTTGAATTTAGACTTCCTAAAACGCTCTAACAGCATGTACTCTGCTATTCGACCGAATACGCTTACAAACTGCACATGAACCCAAAGATTTCGAGGCCTAGTGGTTTCTAAACTTTTCACGCCAACTGTTCCATAGGGAACAATCGTTTCAGAGGCGAATCTAGGTGATCCCCTTCTTAATCCTTTGTTTCCCATGGCCAATCCAGTTGAGCAAGTAAGTTTTTCTTGCATTGTTGAATATTGTGCAATAGGCCCACTTGTTCAACAGGCATTTGCTTGTTGGGGGGCTGTGCTTCAACGCGAAAATTATCGGCGCTCTCGAAATCGCAACATCTGCTTCCGCTAGTCAGCTCGAACATTATGGCATGTATGTCTTCATCACTAAATCCACGTCCCGAATAAAGCAAATTAATTATATATATATATATATATATATATATATATATATATATATATATATATATATATATATATATATATATATATATATCTTCTCAAAGGCGTAGTTACATTACAAAAAAAATGTTTTGGGCAAAGCCACACGGCAAGGAAGCGGGACCTGTTATCATGCATGCGGTGTTCTGTCAGCTTCTTACACAACCACTGTACGCCTGGTGACCATAAACTCGGACGCCGCAGCGACAACTCAGCTTGCCAAACTTTGGTCGCTCACAGTGCAACAGAACTAACACGAAAAACAAGATAAACCCTGCATTTTTTTTTAATAAAGCCGAATAATTTAAGAACTCTTACGAATTTAGAGTGAGCTTCTGAAAAAAGTGTAGGTGTTCACCTTACAGGCGACAGTAGAGGAACTCCACTATTCTGTGAGCACTTACCGCTCTTTGTTCGCAGCAGATGACACATATGGGTGTTTTTATGAAATTATAAAGTAACTCCAACACTTAAAATCAATTTTTAAAGCAATGCGTAGACTAGTCTGGTCCCAATTCACATATGTGGATGCTAGTATATGAAGGGTTACATTTTTTTTGATGGCACCTACGGGGTTAGTATTTCTGGAGCAACCGAGATTTTGGATTGTGTATTCACGGATCTGGAAGTTGCCGCCATTTTATACGAACCCATCAAAGAGTTTTCTCTCGCAGAGAAAGCGCGACTGATACCATTAAATAGCAGTTATTACTAGAGCCCCAGAAAATGTTCGTAATTTTGCGAAAGATATGTTGAGCAACTTTCTATGCATACATCGCAACGCCTTCTAACATTCTTCATTACAATAAAAAATGTCTGGTATACTGCTTCGTCTTCTGATTACTGCGCACTATTTAAAGAAAGAAAAAAAATACTTCTCGGTTCTTGCTGCAATATTTCTCCTATTTTATAGTTTAACTATTTTAAAGTGAACGAATAGCCGGTGGTTAACGCAATATCACATTTTCTTTCACTTGCGATTTCGTCCTGCTCTGGCATATCGAAGGTGTGGCCGGAACGCAAAATAAAGCAGAAGCATAATCAGCAGGCGAGGAAGGCTCGTTAATCTTCATCGATTCTATAATTTGCTCCAGACAAGAGCCACATCTAGAGGGTGTACTTACTGGCTCCTACCGACTGATGAATATTACCGCTCCCACCTTTCAGCGTACAGGCCACCTGCTCTTAAAGTAGCTAAGGTTATTTTTTTTCCTTCGCGGAACCTTTCACTTTGACTTCATGAGATGGGCCATTACGGGTGTCAAATTCATAAGAGAGCCAGACTTCGACCTTACCCATAAGAGAGCACTAAATTATTTTACATATGTTACTTTTCGTGAAAGTTCGCATTGGCGATATATGGATAGCAATTCATGACCATTAGCGGTGTGTGGTGAATAAACATTTTCTTTGACAGACCTAGGATGCCGCGCGAGGGTGCGTGCGTGTGTGTGTGTGTGTGCGTGCGTGTGTGCGTGTGCATGTGTGTGTGTGTGTGCGCGTGTGCGTGTGTGGGCTTGTATGTGTGTGGTACTAAGTGTTCTTTACCAGAGAATTTCCGTTTGACTGCACGCCTCTGCCATACTACTGCATGTTCGATCCCTTTAAAGTAATTGCATAGGTAATTGAAGCCTAATAGAGGGGAAGGCGCACGTACAGATGAGAGCGCCAAAGTGTGTAATTATGTAAATTAGGGTTCATTGCTACATTCAAACGGCGGCGTTCGGATGGCTTTTGTGCGTGCATTTGTGGATTATCTTTTGTCCGGTTTTCTTTCACTCTTTGTTTATGGCGAGTAATAGCTAGGAAGACCCACCCTAATTATTTTATGCCTCATTAGTACTGTTCGTCTGTCACGCTTGCTGTCTTTCATTACGGTGCTGCTGTCTTCAGGAATATTGATTCGCTGCGAGTTCAATTAGCACTGAATGTAAACATATGTGTACAGACAGTATGATTTTGCAGCCTGCGCACGGACAATTATAGATAGCGTGCGGAGCGTTACCGCAGCCCTCATGCATTTTGTTCTACTCGTCTCTCTCCTTCAAGAACACACGAAAGTTTTAAAGGTGGCGCATTGCATTTCGACCATTGTTAATGTGCGTGAAGACAGAGAGAGGTCTCAAGGAGCATAAAGAGCGACGTGTGGCAAGAAGTGAAACATACTGCAGCCTGCTGACGGGCTGTAGAAATAGAAATCAAGAAATTATATCGCACGTTTATTCGTTGCGTGGCACGTATACCTACGCATTATTTGCGCGTTACAGCCGTAGCATACCAGGTAAATAAAAATTTATAGCCAGGGCCTCTTTACAGTTTGATGGATCCCTATGTGCCGGTACGTTTCAGTTGGAAGAGCCTCCAGCCAAGCACAACGCAAACAGAGGCACGCAAACGCGAAGAAGCGTGCACTAGGCAGTAGTGAACATCTCTAAGTATGACCGATGACGGTACTGCTCCGGTAATGCTTTCAGCTTGTAAACAAATAAACCACCCAGAACGCACGTGTGGGACACGTCCCGCCTTGGAAATGATAATGGAGTGGAACCAGTATCCTTGTGGACCCACCAGTGCCCATGACAAGATAAAGCTTGAATAACATCTGCTATTTAATTCTTCAGCGGTATTCTACGAGCATAAGCGGGGTGATAATTGCATGCGCTTCCCCGTAACTCGTCCTTTCGACAATTCCACTCAATAAAAACAGCAACATGATATACCGCTGGAAGTACTGCTGCCTAATATTACCTAGCGCATAATATTAGAGAATAATATCATTTTGATGTTCAAGAGGAATGTAATTTTTAGTTTTTCTAATAGGTAACCTGAACATCAATAAAATTATAAATCAGTTATAATTCAACGTAATTTGGTTTTTCACCTCAATGAGGTGCAGGTGGTTTCCTACGTGCACCTCATATATTTATCGCAGAAATTTATTTAAGTATTAAAGAAAAGCATATGCTTTTCTTTAATACTTTAATAAATTTCTGCGATAAATATATGAGGTGCACGTAGGAAACCACCTGCACTTCATTGAGGTGAAAAACCAAATTACGTTGAATTATAACTGATTTATAATATAAGTAGCACAACAAGTTTCAATGCCCTGCCCCCCCTTCATAAAAGTAAGCAATCGAAATTATGTTACTCCTAACAGACTACTAACAACCAAGATGTTCTGTACGTTAAATGCGACCAGAAATTTCGGCTACGACGTAAGTGATGTTATTTTTTAAAAAGGAGAGCAACTATAAAAATGTTCAGTCTGAAGGGGGCAAGTCGCAAAGGAATAGGCTGTTCGTAGCTCCTTGTCAGGTGTGGCGTGTTCGAATTGTTCACGCACGGTGTGATATCTTCACGCCCTATCGAACACTCCCTTGTCTAGATGGTAGGAAGTAAGAAAAATTTGGTACCTAGGATATAAGCCTTTGGGGTACAGAAAGACAAAATAAGTAACAAGGCGTCTAACGAAAACACTGAAAGAGAGGCCCCACTCTGACACTGAGTCTGTCCATGCATTGTGGCTACTTTAAAGGTCTCTGATCCCAAATGAATGCACAGTAGCTCAGAGCCCTGCTGTGGCGTTCGTTATGTCATGTTTACATTTATCGTCGTCTTTCTTTGTACTCTCGAAAGGTTGCTGTTTCAGCTGGGGTACCTTGCACAAGTTTGTTTTTTCATTTACTAGCGTCGGTGATATGGCTTGAATAGAAATCTGTCTCGATTTATTTCAGAAAAAGATTTGATGACTTTTACGAGAGCAATAACAAAAGTCTTTGCAGAATTGTGCTTTGAAGCTCTGACAAAATACGGGACAGCAAGCAGGAGCGATTTTTTCCAGTCGTCAAAGTAGCCACTCTGTGAGCCTGTCTTGAATAAAAGGAACTCAAAGAGACAAAAATGTCATGATTACACACAAAGAAACTAGCAAATTTAAGCGTGATGTGCAACTTTTGCTCTTCGTAACAGTGCTCTGTACGGTCTCTACGTGTAGTGCATGCGGTGTCATCCTGTAGCACATCTAGTATAAGAAGGCTGCTCTCGCTTACATAGAGAGTAAACTGATGGAAATTACTGCAGTGCCTCAAGTTAGACGAGGAACATGTAGCCCTGTCCTAGCAAAGTGCAATTCCTCGTGAATGTACAAAAAAGAAAGTGGGAGTACCGGTGAAGAAGATGTTCAAGTAATAACCAAGTGTGGTGTTTACTAAAAGCAGGCTTGCTAGTTGACGAGTTGCAGATAACCAATCATCTTGCTTAGCTTGGATCCCCTTATTATTAGGATATTTTGTACTCCCACTTTGAAGTGATGGCAGAGTGAAACGCGACACCAGCGCTCTAGTTTTGACCGGAAATGGGCGCGATTGCTCAAGATCACCAAGTCATGTCGCCACCAACCTAGTCTCTAAAAGAGTTTTCAGCCCTTGTGTAACCGCATAAGCCAATATTACGTCGATATGATTGGAACTGTGCCCGATGATAATGAGTTTAAGCGCATTACTTACCCTAAATACATGTCTTCCCCTTCCGAGAACATGATACGTAGGTATGCATTTTTACGAAGAAATGGTGGAGATATTGTTTGCTCTCTGGACGCTGAAATTCTTTCATTTGGTTATTCCAATGACCGTGACAGCAGTTTGTCCAAAATTATTATTCCTGGACATCGCAAGACATAAAAGAAAAACGAGTGGATACATTTCAGTGTCGTCCTTTACTTGGCGCGAAATACAATACAGGGTAAGTGTACATTATCAGCCATAGGAACACCACATTGCTGCCAAATCTGTCATCAGCAACGACATGTCCTCCCCGGAGGCGCCGTACGCGTTGTCTCGCTTCCGGCCATTCGCTCAACTTCGACCGTTCCTGATTTCCATGTTCTCCCCGGTGTCTCCATGTCGCAGTTCCAAAGGGCCCGTCCCGACTTGAAGACTGCGTGAAGGAAGACAAATCAAAATGTAAAATGAACGGGTAAACGAAACGAGTGATGTCGACAACGTCAAGTACTGCCTTGTAAGCGCCAGAGGCGCATGATCACTGGAAGGCGTCACAAACAAGATACGAACATAACATGACGCGTAAAGGAGGTTATCTCGTCTCCTTTCAATATCGGCTTGTTTACTTAACGGGAGCCTGGAGTACCGAAAGCTTGTGCATTTCCGCTCGCCTCTTCTTCCTTCGAGATTTTCCTCTCACTACTCTTCCTTAAACTGCATTTGCTTAGTGGTACACAAACCAGCGGGATTATCCTTGCCAAGACCTTAACGATGTTTGTTGGAGTTACCGGAGAGACGCTGTAAAATTAAACCAGTAAAATGCTTCTTTAGAGAACTTCAGTTTTATCGATGCCCTAGGTTTACCATATTATTCGGCTTCTGCAGCAACCACAATGTTTCTCAGTTGCGTGATAACCACGTAAATAAAATTCTTCTTTCGCCACGAATTTTACTTTTGCTATTGATTTCTGTGTCGCTGTTTCTTTCTCTGTTCTTTCTCTCTCTCTATATTCGTTCTTCCGTCTCACCAATCAGGGTTATTACGCCGCTGAAAACGGCCCACCCGTTTTGGGAGCCACGCAGATGATGACTGAGAGCAAGAAGGGAATGAAGAGAGCGCGCGCTGATTCATGATGATGATAATTTCTGTTCGCTCAATCCGGTGCGACCAAAAGCTTTAAGAGGTCCGACCTTTAAAAAAAAACAAAAGAAAAAACAAACAAACAAGATATTAGTTTTGCCCTCACTACCGCAGCAATATGAACAGCAATTCCTCTTGCCATTTGCACTTACACACGCGACCCTTTTCAATTCCGCTTGACGTAGAGGGACCTCTCAGGCGTGCTTTCTCCATGGAATAATTAAACAAGGGGTCCAGCCCAGGGCACAATTACAACGTGCAATCTAGAACAATGACAGATAAGAAAGGGTTGCGGAGGACGCTGGTGATTCGCGGGAAGTAGGCTCCGCCCTTATTTCAATTGAGCAACCCTATTATCAGGCTTTGGGCTCCAGGCGTCTGCTTCGGCACCCAGGGGCTCCCCGAAATGCGATCCCAGAATAGCCGGGGCCGAGGGGGGCTCTGAATCCCAAACGCAGTGAGACGTTTGCGCTGTGAGAAGACGTGTGCGTGTCACATGCGGATGGCGCGGCTTCAATTAAATTGCCGCTCTGGGCTGCAGAAGACAAGGAAGGATTTCTCCCCTAGAAAGTATCCGAGCAAAATGATTAAATGCGTCTCTTACCTAGGGTAGACGCAAGTAATGAAAATTCGAGCCTAGGCGACAAGCAGATGAAGGAATAAAGTGTGTCAACGGACCGATAAGCGAATGCAAATGACTAAGAAATTGCTGGAGATTTCCCCAAGTTGAAAATCAAGTCAGCCATAGGAGAAGAGTTCAAATTAGAAATCTTCTGTGATGATTGACAACACGCTCTCTAGAAACGACACGCGAGCATCAGACAGAATTACATACACATCGAATATATAAATGTAGATGCGTTCGCGATTTCCCATATAGTTTGGTAGAACCTAAAGAACAATAACAATATAGGCGATGCGCAAAGCGCCGACGACGCCATCTGCCGCCACGGCTCGGAAGCGCTCGCGGGTCCGGGCGAGCAGTCTTCCCGCGAGTGTGTACGCGAGTGCACGGATGGATGTGTTTTTATCGTGATTTAACGACTCTGTCGGGCTTCAGCGATGCCGAAAAACAACTGCTGCGTTGTCGGCTGCTCAAACGCATACAAAAAATCGCCAGGAACGCACTTCTACAGGTTTCCGGTGCTATTTCATGAGCGATAGCGACGGCGGTGGTTGATTGCGGCTGTCCGAAAAACGTACGCAATCGCGCTTTGTTTACGGCAGTGTTAGAACGGTTACCGTGTTTTTATTTCTCCATTTATGTCGCTACGTCTTCAGCGAACGCTGCTACGTTTACACTTGGTCGCCTCGCCTGCATTGTAGACGCTACAATACACATGAGGTTGTTATTACTGATAAGACGCGATGCCTAGGCTCTCTTGAAAGGGCCCCTCACCAGGCCCCATAACAAATTTTAGTTAGACGCTGGCAGTTGTTGTGTGTCCGATGAGGAGCATTATGCCACAAGAATTTTTTCAATCGGTGCATTAGGCGCTGAGAAAACCGATATTTTGATGCGGCGAGAAACCATGATGCGAGGAGGCGAGCTCGAAACCCTTGCCGCTCGCCCCGCGTAGCCTTCGCAAGGCAAATATCTTCCCTACCTTCTCCGGCATGCGGGCGAGGGCAACACGTCATGGCACGCAAGGTCACGTGTGCATGACGTGGCCGAGGAAGCCCAGCCCCCGAGCACGCGTGCGGCGTTGTTTTGTTGACCAGCGTTATTTTGTGGTCTACTGCCTGTTTCTGCGGGATGGATGCCTCAGTGCGCGTTCGTTTCACTTTTCACTGGCACGAGAGTGGCGGTATCATGAGCCAGTGCCACATTTACGTTTACTTGGACGCGCTAGAATAAATGAGCTCATTGAGTGCTCGAACGCGCCAGGACATCACTTTCGTTTCCAGGGCTGGCGTCTCCTCAATGCGCTAACCGCGGGGACACGAACGCACGCGAAACGGAGGCACATTAGCCCCGCATATCGCTGCAATTCACTGAACAAAAATGAAAAAGACGCACACATTCCCTTTGTGCGTCTCATTATTTCTCTCAAGTTTTATTCATCTATTCAAGCAACAAATTCCACAAACTACACATGTCGTGTCAAATAATTTTCGCAGTGTCACGTGCTACTGCTGTCGACGTCAGTGCACAGCCGTCTACGTAGGCGACCGACGTCACAGCACTGCCATCTGCGTAGGGCCATTCCGCCGTGTACGTCATCCCCTCATTCCCTACGCGCGAGCACGCGAAAGTAAGGGCAAGCAGCGTTCAGCTTGAAATTTGACCCATTTCCGCGGCGCGTAGCGTTCCAAAATTTGGCAGACGTGATCGTGAACGCTCAATGTATGAATTGCGCTCTTCAGCTCAAAATTGTCAAACCTGGTGAGGGGCCCTTTGAAAAACGAATGGCGCGAAGCGCAATGCCAGAGAATGTGGGGCAGGTGACGGCTCCTTTACAAAAGCGCCCTGAAATCACACGTATGCTGCCCGAAATCGGCTGCATTCTACCTATTGATGGCACTGGAATGTGATCACCAGTGCAGAATGTTCGCTGTGCGCTCACCTCAACTATATGCATATTGGCTGTAAAACATGACACCTGTGCGCATTGAAGACTTTTGACAGGACATTCAACCGATTCAACCTCCTTTTGAATGCCTCGTAACATGACCTCATGCTAATAGGAAACCCTTGATGTACCCCACTAATGCTCATTCGCTTTACAGAAGCTGTGTTATGAGTGGGGCCATAGGCGTGCGCACGGGAAGGGGGGGGGGGGGGGCTTTCCTATTCGCCTAAGAGGGGGGGGGGGGCGCAAAATCTGCCCCATGCATTGACTTGGTGGGGCCTGGGGCGCTGCGATGATCCTTTGCCCCCCTCCCGACCCCCCCCCCCCCCCTTGATGGGGAACCCTGCGCACGCCTGAGTGGAGCCGATTATGAAACTGACGTGTTTTCTTTTCTTTATTCTTGCTGGTGGTGCTAGCTACTGGTTGCTATGTTTTCTTTAGCATGTAATTGGTTAGTATATGTTCGTTCGGAACTAATCACGTAGAAGTCACGTAACTAATCACGTGAAACGTTCTCGCAAGAATCACGTAATTAGCGTATCTACTCACGTGCCATGTTCCCGCCAAGACCACGTATTATCACGTAGAACCTAACGCCATTTTTTCAACACTTGGTAACAGCTTGCAAAAAACCTAGCAAATACGTTATCAAGCAGGTATAACAAGCTAGGTGACCACCAGCTCCGCAGTGACTCAGTCTCGCGTCACTAGCGCAAGCTGCCGAGATATTTTTTCACAAGTTTATCGTGCTGGTTTCAAAGTTTTACCAACGCTGACCCTTCGCGTGGCCGCACCCGTGAAATCCATGCGCCGGTGCGACAGCGCTCCCTCAAAATCTACTATATAAATACATGACACGTAAACGAAGCTACTGTGTCGAGAAAAAACTTTGGTTCACGCGTTGGTTCACTATTATAAACTGCGGCTCCTTTGCGCACACTATCGCCGCAGAAGTAATCGTTTGGGACGCGCACAAGTGGCAAATCGCACGCGCGCACTTCCGTCATGCTTGCATTGAAAGGAGGCGTCTGCTACGCGACTCGCGCGTTTCCGACGGCCGCCGCTACGCGGCTTTCAGTGGCGCCCCTATAACCGCTGCGCATCGCGTATAGTCTGAAACGTACTTAAAATTACAGACGCCATGGTTGAGCCCGGCTAAACCATGTTTGTCTAGAAATAGCTCTGTTTTGCTTCTATGGGGAAAGACGAGACCATTGATTTGCATAGATGAAATTTTATTGCTTGTCTTGGTGTGTACAAGGGAGAGACTGTTCTCGCGAACTGCGAGATCCAGTCGACCAACCTGCAGCGTTCAGCTGTAGCATTGTCTCACGCACAGCTGCACGTTGTTCCTGTTTGCTGATATGCATGTCAGGGCGCTTTTTCTTCAGCGCGACTAGTGTTTCGCTGAAGCTCTTTGGCCGGTGTTGCGACGACACGCGACGCTTGTGCAACGAAGCGCGTGATGCACGCGCTGATACACCAAAGAAACGGCGGCGCGAACCTAACGGCGGCAACATTGCTTTATCTCGCGGGCAATGTGTTGACAATGCTCTGCGGTGCCGACGGAGCTCAGAGACACTGGCGTGACATTCGCTGAGCCTTAAGATCAAATTCACGGGACCAGGAGTTTTCCCTGTATTTGTAGCCCTATGAGTAGAGCCTACTGTTCCAAAATCTAAGATGAGCAACCTTTTTCTTGCGAACCACGATTACTAATTGAAACCAGAATAAAGAGATATAAATTAAAACAGACCTATGGAGCGAAAAATGAAATGTCGAGGGCGGGAAGGTTACTTAGAAGATAAATACCCGCTTGCTTACTCTGCACTTAGGAATGGGTAAGAGAAGACAGAAAAGAAAGACACTAATAAGGAAAGAGCGAAAGAGATAAGTACACAATTTCACACAAGTGTACAAAAATACACATCGGAATGTCATATTCGTTCGTTGAGAACCACCGCAAAACATATGCCTTTTATGTTTGTGCACTGAACAGCTCCCCGCAAACAACCCATTTTCAATAGCCAGTTGTCTAGCTGTGCACACTGGGAGAATTACACAACACAATGCCGCATGCCGTTCACTGTATAACAGTAAGACGATTTTTCCATCGGCCACACTTCCTCGTTATCAGGTCATGCCTTCTCGCTCATTTTAGCTAGGTTCTTGTAGCTCAAGCTAAGGATCCACATTTTCTACATACTATACAACTGCGCTGTGCAGTAAAGTGGGAGTCCCTACAGTGGTGCAATGGTCTCTCACGTCGCTGTTAAATAAGCACTGCGCTCCGGAGAGCGTAAGCGTGATCTGAAAACGAAATAGAAATCGGCCTTTACAAGCGGCGCGACGATGCGCTCTGTAGACCCAACACAGTATTTTCTCGACAGCATGGATCAGCAATCGCAATCCGACATTCCTATACAAGCTGAACGGGTGAGTAATGTAGTGAAATGAGGATCAAGATAGCAAAGAACTGCTAGGTCCCGAGCCGGTGAAACCGCGCTGCAACAGCAGAGGAGAAGCCGGCGTTGTATCATATATATATAAAAGGGGCGGTTGGTTGTTAGTCGTCGGAAGATATGGAAAATTAGTCGCAGAGGCTGACAGGAGCGAGGCTTCGTCGTCGGAACGAAACCAAGAGGAGGCAGCCAGCCGAAGAGACGGAGGAAGAACGAGCCGCACGCCTCGAGAAGCGTAACCGCACAGAGAACCTAGCTGAGCAACAAGATTAACCATATCTCTCGCTACGCGCACCCAGGTATACCTGAGTTAAGCCACAGCCACTTTTTTGTCTCTGCTTTAGCCGCGTTCGTCGCCCACACACGTGCGCGGTGGAACACACGATGCGCGATGGAATGTTATCAATTTTGATTTCACGCGCAACGTGACGGTGACGGCAACTCAAACGGACACAGATCCACCGATAGTGTCCACACAATTGCTATCGCAGTAACAGATAGATATATTAGAAAGTTTCTGCATTAATGTGTTAAACACGGCTACTTTTAGGCTTGCATTATGTGGAGGAATGGTGATGGAAGAAAACTGGTCCGAGGCCTGTTGAGGGAGGAAAAGGCCAGGTTTTCGCTGCACTTATTGTGAATTTTTCCCGTTGACGGAATGCTTGCACTACATCTTTATTTTTGATTGTTGTCCAGTGAGCCAGCTTCATGCAAATCGCAGAGCGCCTAGGCAAAATACGGTTGGACATTATCAAATACGCCGGCTATCGTGCAAGCAATGATTGGCCACACTTGCAATACTAAACCTTGGAAACGTAGCCCGCTTGTAAGTTATTTCTCGCTTCTTTAATTTTTTTGTCCTTGGAATGACATTTGTTTAAGGAGGCCGACGATGCAGCCGAGAGCCTTGGCCTTCCAGTCGCACTGTGGGAGCTGCCCGCTTAAAGTTTACCATTTCATACCATAACATCGCTGGAGCCCAGCGCTGTAAGATAAATATTTTCATGGGGCTATGTCAGCGGACAGGATTATTTACAATATTTACGCTGTAGCGGTGAGTGGGGTTACCACAACAAATATTGCGCACCGAGTAACGCATCTTCTTCAAAAATTAGACGGCTAAAAATAATTTTTGACGGTCAAATTTCGAAAGCTTGAACAAAACCGTGAATGCAAGCGTTAGGGCAGGGGTCTCAAACACGCGGCCCGCGAGGCTCTCGGTTGCGGCCCGCGGCCTGAATTTGACTCTCTTCGCCCTATTTGTTTATTTTCTTAATAAGTATGTTCGTGAGCTACACAGACGTGAATGATTTCAGGCATTTCCTCTGCGAGGCCTCCCGTGTGTTCACCTTGTTTTAAAACAGAACCGTGAACCAAAGCTATATTTCAATTTCTGCGTCCAGATTTCTGTTAGTTTGGAAATCAGTATCAACGTGTTGTTGGAATCCTTGTGTTGGAAATTGTGTGGCACCAAATCTTCTTCAGAAATGACCTGCATATGAGATGTGGGAAAGTTTTCTTTCAAATGGCAGCGTTTTCTGGAAAATTGTACAAACTGCACTCCCCCTCCCGCTTCTACCTCCTTCAATGTCCCGGCCCTTGCGGGACTCAGTTGCATGACTGCGGCCCGCTGGCTGAGGGGAGTTTGAGATCCCTGCCTTAGGGAGTAAATTAGTCTCTCGTTTTTATAATACCAGAAAACAACAAAGATGACACAGTAACCACGCAGAAGGTGAGTAATAAGTAGGCCATACGAATAAGTCTGGCCTTGCCCGTGATCCTTCATGCCGCTTCCACAAACTTTACAGCAACGATTGCTCAAGGCTTCTGACGGAGCAAACTGTTCACTCAGAGACAACAAAGCGTGAGCCAGATCAAGGCGAACTAAGTTTATCGAGACTCTCGACTACGCCCCCGATGAGGTCATTACTCTTCATTGTTCACACGCGGGCTTGCCATTTGGGGTGTACGGGCTACTGAAAGCCTCGCAGAAACCGGTCGGTACCTGTACTGCGGGACACTCCTTCCTTTGACTGTCTTGGCGTCTTTCTCAACGCAAGCCCTGCGTTGCCATTGCAAACCCCATACGTGTAGTTCCGACCAGAATCGCTAGTATCAGCGGCAGATGCAGCTGAAGGGAGAGAGGTCCGAGGAAGGGAAACTGGCTCGCACGTCCCTGGTGCCCCATAGCCAGAGAAAAGGCCGAGGCGTCAGTTTCTATCCCTACCTTGCCTTCTGCAATGGTGTTCCATAGGATGGACTCGCTTTACGACGCAGTAAATCTCCGCGATATAAAGGAAAGCGCCACAGCTGTTGGTACGTGGCAGATGCACAGCGCTGCACGGCAGTTGTAATACTCTGTGCAACGGGTGCGCAGAATTTCGGTTTTTCCGCCTGGACCAAAAAGGACCTGGTTTGTTCGATGCGAGCGTGCAGAATACATTGAGTCAAGGGGACAGGAACACGAAGCAAAATAGGGCTTGCAGGTGTGATTGATTCTGTGGCGTCAAATTACCTATCTGTATGAAGCGAGAGACAAAGTGGGAGATGAATCTCGGAATTCAGTATCCTTCTCATCGTAGTTTCACGCTCGGCATGAGTTGCAGAAATGACGTCAGGTTATTGATAGTCGCAGGTGAGGAGACATCGTGCGACGTGCAGGAGCTAATGTTAATGTGGAGCGTAGCCAACCAAACGCTCGTTTTAAACATCTCTTCTTTATGATTTTCCGTTTCCTTCCTTCCTTGAAGAATCGAGCTGTTACGGAATCAACTGAAGTACTTCGAAGATTATTCACATTAGAAGTTCACGTTCGTTCATAGAGCACAAGGCTTTATGTAGCAGTTTACTCAAAAACATGTGAAATCAAGTACAGCTAGACTACATCGTGCATTAAAGAGCGTAAATTACAATAAACATTGAATGTTTACAAAGATGGGTCATTTTGTCTTTCAGCATTTTCCGATTCTCGTGACACTAGGCCATAGAGCCTTGAGAACATTAATGAATAAACAATCCTCATAAATATGTCACTTCTGACTGAGAACAGTGCACGAAACGAGAACATACTGAAAGAATAGCAAACTCCAATCATCGTTTTCTCTTTGTTTGTTTGCGCTGTTTGCTGCTGTAAGCCATTCCGAAGTCCCTAGGCTGTCGGCACACCCTTCCTGAAGTATTTTTGCTGAATATTATAGGGCACATTTTGGCATGCGAAACCACACCAACTCGAAGCCATGAAAACTGTGGCAAAAGTTTAAAATCGAGCACCTTTCTTAGTTGCAGAACTTTGTAGTACATTGCGGGCTGTCAGCGGTGTTCGGCATCTAGGATTTTTTTATTAGTTAAGCATTTCATCTGTCTGATGTTAATGATTAAGTTACAGCCTTATCTCAATACAGCCGCAGCGCTAGTCATTACAATGAACTGAGAAGAAAAAGATTACGGTTTTCGCCTTAATCATCTTAGGCGAATGCATAAGAAACTTTCGCTTTATGAGTTGCTGCGCTGGATGTTTACAAAAAAAAAGTAACAGTTTCGCCACTCGGCCGAAGCAATGAATGCGATAGCAAGAATTTAGTTTGTCACACGAAGAACGACAAGCAGCTCGATACTTGGAACGCGCTGCCGCAGCACAAAGAAGGACGCTCGAAAAGGACGCATAGGTATACACAGGACAAGCGTGAACTAACAACTGTTGCAGTTGTTACGTGTTTGTATTTGAGCAACGCGCTGCGAGTGTCCACAATGCAGAAGCCGACGCTGTTGTTGTTGTTACCTCTGACATGGCTCATACCCACTCAGGGGGGATTGGCCAAGGATTGATTATATGATTATATGACTTTTCGAAGCTGTTTGATCCTTCTTTTTCTTTTAAACTGCGGCACGTGGAATGACCCCTCTGCGTCTCCTGCCACGCAGTGGTGTCTGACGCCAAGTGTTCCCGGTGTTCTTTTTTTTTTCCTTCTAAATCATGAGTGGTACAGAAGGGAGCCACTTTTTCGTGCGCGTCTCAAGGGCAGTTTTCAATTTGAAACAAAACTGTAAAAGCGTTGCGTGATGGAAAACACGCGCAAGCTGTTCCGAGATCTGCATACCGCGAGCGGCAAATGGTGCATATGAATAGCTCGCCGTTATATCACTGGCACGAGCAAATAGATTTTGAACCGGACTGGTACCCCATCTTGGTGAGGTGCTTGGCCTCACCATCTTTTGTGTATGACATGAGTTGATGAACTCTGGCTGCTCTAATGCACTTCGCTAGTCGTCGAGTGTTTCCTTAGTAACGCCAGAGCGCTTATTGTCGCTGTGTGATTGTACTTGTTTCAAACTTAGTGCCGTTTATGTTCATTCTAACACACATTTTAATAAATACCATGAAAGAAAAAAAAATGGCGTGTGGCTCTGTTGGGTAGCGCAGCAGGCTGCGGTGCGAGGGGTTGCTGGTTCGAATCCACGGTCAGGTGGTTTGGAATTTTTTTCTATTGATTTATTTTTCTTTATGCCATTTTTATATATACACATACTTAAACATATCCGGGACATGACGGCGTCGACAGATGACGACGGCGACGGCGAAAATCATCCGAGAGTGTCCATATAATTGCTATCGCAATAAAAAAAAAGACACAATCAGAGACTAGAAAGACAAAATAGTGTCGCTTAATAATGCTTTTTGCAACGACGAATATCCTCACTGAACGAGTTGGAGCTGGTATCGATCCGTTAGAAAGTATTTAGCCACGCATTCAAAACTACGAAATCGGTTCGGAACAAACAGAAACAAAATGCAGTTCTCTTCGCTAATGCTTGTTCCTTACCGTCCCCTATTATTTTATGCGCGGTTAACACTTTCGAACGCAGCATCATTGAACGGCACCCGCGAAGAGCATATCCGCTAACAGGGTGATGAACCTAAGAGCCGAGAACGAAGGGGCGTTTAAAGTGTAGGGCGTGGTTTTGGACGCGCGCTCTGTAATTAATGCGCGTGCCATCGCTAAATTGCTTCTGTCAGCACTGAGTCTATCAGGTTGAAAGTGCGTTTCCTTGTCGACGGCGATCATGGCGCTGTGGTGGATCCAAAGTACTTGTCCACCAGGTCATTCACGCCTGTTCCACGTTGAACTTCGGCACGTGTGCAATCACGCACGTGTTTCTAAACGAACAAACGTCCTCTGCAAAGGCTTCTTTGCCTTACATTGAGGAGACTACAGCTAAAATGCACTTGATATGTTACGCTGTTGTGACAATCTGCAAACGTATCACTCTATTTTACATTACACCTGTGGAACCATAGTTTGCCGTTCACCTGCTGTTTCTTTTTACTTTGCGTGGTGGCACATAATTTATCTGACTTGTTGCCGGCTGTACACACGCAAAGTTAAACCCGTACCTTCACCTTTTTCTTCTAAAGTATGTGGACATAGATTGAATAGCAGATAATACTTTTAATTCTGGCCTTTGTATTCGTATTGACTTCTGCCAACGATGTGCCAGTCCAAATAATCCACATACGATACAACTGAAATAAAGTAACAAAATGCTCGTGCTTCTAACCACTCCACTTTATTGACTTGCTAAATCTACCCAGTAGATTGCGACCACGCACTAATTCTAATTACTGCGAATGTTTCAGCTCCACTTGGCTTACGTAACTCAGGAACGACTCTCAGTGCACTGGGGACGACATCTCTGGCAGGGGTGGTTTCGCCGTACTACACTTCCAGCAACTACGCGCTCCGAGGACAGTCAGGCTCCTCCATTTATCCAATAGCTTGCCCGGCGTACGTTTTTCGAGAAGGCAACCCAACTTGTGATAGCCTGCCGGTGTTCTTTGTGTGTGCGTCTGTGTGTGTGTGTTTAGCCGCGCTAAATTCAGCACCGGAACAACGCCGAGCACAAAGACACTGCGCCGCAGTATAATGAACCAGTGCGTGTCGAAGCTCACGAAACGAACACGTTCCCCAAAGAACTATATGTGAATGCTTGACAGCGGGGGAGGCAATCAGGTTTTTTTTGTCCGCGCGGTCTAGCCTACTTCGTACTTTAAGGGAGCTTGAAAATAACCTCGGCCATGTACAGAGCCATGCCCATTTACATTTATGCTAGGCTTACCCTTTGCTATTCACATAAGAGGCTTGGAAGAAACTTAACTGTTTTTCGTAGGAAATAGCCATTGTGCAATCTACGCTCCACTCATTCGCACTAATGTTGCAACTGCAACGAGTGCTATCGTGGCCTGCTAAAACATGGAACCGAAAGAATCATTGGTAAGAACTTTGTGTCTTTTTTTTTAATGTACACATGTCCGTTTATTTGCAATGAAGAATGTTCTTTGTCCATATCATTTACATTCCTTATTATTAAACACGGAAATACGTAATAAATGAGAAAATGTTGATCGCCTTTGCGATAAAACAGTACGAAATGGTTATGTGTGAAAATTTATGATGTAAATGAGCCGAAAAAAATTAATATTGTGTTCATACCTCTCGCTGTCACAGCTATAGTCTTCGTACTTATTGGGGAGAATCTCTTCAGCATTATTTCGCAAAGGTATTGCTTGCGACGCCCCGCATAGACATAAGTTGCTAAGAAAAAGGTTTAGTATAGTACCTTGTTTCCGTTTTTTTTTTTAAGGATCAGAAATTTTAGGTAATGCGCATGCATCGACTAACGGAGCTATTGAGTCACCTGGATGTTTTAACATTATATGGTTAAAAAGCTCATTTCGCAGAAATTCCGGTGTCGGCGTCGTTGTCGTTGATTGTGACGGGCAAATCAGTCTTGTACGTGAGCGAAAGTTTCAGATGAGTGCAAAACAATAATACACCATCTTCCCAAAGGGAACCCTGATGGGATGCGAAGCAGCAGCGTTGTGCACGGGTGGCGTCACGGGTTGAACGGCGCTAACGCGGGTGCTGCGGTGAGCGCTGGAAGATTCGTTTGAGGTGATGGCTGGCGTAGGTCTTGTCGTTGCGCGTCAGGCGGCAGCTGCGGGCGCTGCGGCGAGCGCGCGGCAGGCGAGGGAGAGAGTGACGTCAGCGCGCAGTGCGAGAGGAGCGTGACGTGAACGCGCAGCTGCGGCGTGACCTACTTGGCACCGCTCCAACTTCTGCGGCGAGGGGAGCGCGTTGCGGCGCGTTCGTACGGACGCACGGAGGGAGGGACAGCGTTACAAAGCCTAGTCAAAGAGTTGCTTCGCATCTAATAAAAGAAAAAACGTTGACTCGAGTGGGAGTTGAGCCCTAGCTTAATGCGTGGCAAGCAAGCGTTCTACGGCAAAGCAACGCCATTAGCTGGACCTGCGTCCCCAAAAAATCCTTATACGAATATCATGTAATCCAAGGAGTGTCCTTAAAGCATGTATTGTTGTGTGGCAGAATCATAGAATTGCGTCAGGCGCCAAGCCATGTGAATTACAGAACGAGTGAGGGACCTAAAGGCTCACCCATTACAGACAGACATAGTAAATCGTCATCATCAGCAAAAGCATTAACAAAGTGGTGGATCAGTGGCTAGGGTGCTCGGCTTCTCACTCGAAGGACGCGGGTTCGACCCCGGCCGCGGCGGTCACATTTCGATGGAGGCGAAATGTTAGAGGCCCGTGTACTGTGCGATGTCAGTGCGGTCCAAATTTTCGGAGCCCTCCACTACGGCGTCCCTAATAATCATATCGTAGTTTTGGGACGTAAAACCCCACATATTATTATTATAGTAACAAAGTGAACATCGGCGTATGCCCACGTCTTGCCCTACGGACGCGTAGTGGGTAGCACACACACACACACACACACACACACACACACACACACACACACACACACACACACACACACACACACACACACACACACACACACACACACACACACACACACACACACACACACACACACACACACACAAATGATTATTTCACAGTGGGCACTTCGTAACTGTACTGGCATTAGGCACAATATGGTAGCTTTAGATGGCCAATGTCACTCGCACACACGTTCCTTTTTTTGCGGCATGGTTGAGGTGGCCTCCGAGGAGCGACGCCAGGCAGGCAATTAAAAAGATGCGCACGGGGCTCGATTATGCTATCGTGTTCTATTCTTGAAGGCGAAGCGCTAATCGCCTCCAATTTTTTTTAAATGCGAAGCATTTCTTTGCATACTGTAAGTACTTTTGCGTTTCTATCTATCTATCTATCTATCTATCTATCTATCTATCTATCTATCTATCTATCTATCTATCTATCTATCTATCTATCTATCTATCTATCTATCTATCTATCTATCTATCTATCTATCTATCTAACAATCTAACCTCCTACATCTGGGTGCTCTCGTGATGGCCTCCTTACCTTGGGGTAGACCAAAAATTTTATGGGAGGGTAAGAGGTATTGACGAATATGTCTGGCTGGTCATGACATGAATAACGTGAAAATTCCCGTCGCGTACGTCGTCAAGCTCATTTCTCCAGACACGTGTGGCTCATATCCGCATACCATGGGCCCGCGAAATTCGGGTATGCGTCCACAGGACTTTGACAATTTATATCTACCCAGGAATGGCGAGAACAGGCACTGGTAATTTAAATTGGGAGAGCGGTAGGAGAAACTGACATTGGTGGCGTTGACGCGAGGAATACAAATAATAGAAATTAGAGTCCCCGCAGGAATCGAACCCAAGCATTCTGCGTGGCAATCAAGCATTCTACCACAGAGCCTCGTCAGGTCTCGAAACTGCTTTGGAAGAACACCCTATGCAGGCGTAATTTTGGTGAAACGTATATTGTGGTTGCAGTGCTGGCTATCTAACTTTATAAACATTACGTATACGTACTCCTATGACGAAGGAGTCATTTCAGGTTAACGTCAGTTGTATACTTTAGCGCCATCCATTGTAGTTGGTTTACGTAGCACTATCCAGGGCTACCATCCTAGCGAGCACAAGCTTATCAGCTTACGGCTTCTAGTGTTGGCAATATCCATGTTTCTGTTGGCATCGTTACGCAACTGTAAACAACTGGTTATATGAAACATATGCGAGTGTTCAACATGTCTGTGCGTGCAACATTTGTACATATCTTTAGCGTCATTTCGTAACGTTTCGCTCAATGAAAAAACATTACAATCTAGTCACCTTACCTCCGGATGCTTCGCATAACATCGATTCCCATGGTACTTGGGATCTGCCAAATTTTTTTTAAACCCGATGATAAAGTTATTTTTGACCACTTTTCTTCAACAGGAAAAAGATTGGCTGAAATTTCTGTTAGGAAAACGTCTAGCGGCAGGGCTTTTTTGTGAAAATGGACCCGATTTCTGACTTGGTGGTTGTAATAAACGACGTGTTTGCAGTATGTTATCGGGCATCAAACACTTTGAGATTGCAATGTTTGGTGCGTCAAGGCAGTATAGCAACAAATGCGCGCATATTCATCTAAACGTCTTTCTTTTTACAAGAACGCTGTAACTTGTGTTACATGTACAAAAATGTCATATACTAATCCAATATCATATCAGGTTAATAGCTACGCCTTCGTATGTTTAGTGAAAGAATGAAAATGAGAGAACCGGAACGAAACAGCGAATCATTAGGAATTGCAGATCATCAAGTATGCTTCTGCGAAGAGGAAGACGAGCTTAGCTGGTCTATCTCCCTACTAAGCGCTCGAAGAGTAAATATGCAATATTGATTGTCCTAGTAGACGCACATATTTAGCCGTGCCACGAGTCCAACGCAGTGTTCCCGATTGTGGAAACACTTAGAGTCTGTGGGACGCTATCGACATCTCCCACGATACTTACAGACTTCCACTTCGCATACGATGTTTCGCAGACTTCGACTGGAAGTAGCGTACACAAGCACTTTTATGTCCCAAAATGCAATAATCCTACTCCCAAGAATGCTGCTGTGGTCATGAATGCGATGATATTGATGATATTGGGCACATTCTTTATCAATACGCAAAATATATACGCAGATGAATGATAGAAGTTTGGACAGGTGCCCTTTCACACTACAAAACTTATTGGACCGTGGATTCAAAAGCATGTTCAGCAAACGGCAAACATTTTAGAATTATTCTGTATAGAAGCTGGACTCAGTAAGCGCTTGTAATGAAGCAACGTGTATCTGTATACAAAGTGATATATGAGTCCGCAGCATTGTGCGGCAAAACGAACTCGTGTAAGCGAACTACACATGGTAACGTGTATTTGATTAGGTGTTTCTCTTTTGTTACTTTTCCCCTTACGCATTTCTGGCTTTGGGTAGCCATTCTTTTATGTTTTTTTTTAATTTTTTATTATTATTATTTTTTTGCGCTGCAGAACTTTTACGAATGGAGTAGCCGAGGAGATATGACCTCAAACCTCACCACAGGAAGTCCAGCTAAACAGACAGCCTGCCTGAGCAGTTAGCTTTGTAAACACACACACACACACACACACACACACACACACACACACACACACACACACACACACACACACACACACACGCACACACGCACACGCACACGCACACGCACACACACACACACACGCACACACACACACACACACACACACACACGCACACACATGGCTGATCCTTCTTTCATAGGAATCGGTGAATCGGTATAACAGTAAAGTGACACGTGGCGTCACAGAGGTAGTTGAGCGTTTATTGTGCATTGTTTCGCCACAAGGGCGAATGCTACAGCAACAAATTGTAATGTCACGCGAAGAACGGCAAGCAGGTAGAAACTTGCAGCGCGCAACCTCAAGCAGGAAGGACGCACGAAATAGCATAGGCAGGACTAGCGCGGACTAACTGTCAAAGCTCGACACTTAACGCGCGCTGCTCAAACGCAAAGAAAGACGCACGAAACGAACGCACAAGTATAGACAGGACGATCGCGAACAACTATCACAATTGTTACTTCTTGTGTGAGCAGCGCGCTCCTTTCGTAAACGCAGCCGCTGCGGCGAGCGAAGTGACCTTCATGCACTCTTTAACCCCTGTAACTTCAAAGTAAACTTGCGGTTGAAGCACGTTTTTAAGTGCTCCAATCCCGATATAAGTAATCAAGGTGGACGATTGGGCCAGTTGGTGATTCATGATCGACGTATGTCACACTACAAAACTTACTTGGACCGTGGATTGAAAAGCATGTTCAGCAAACGGCAAACATTTTAGAATTATTCTGTATAGAACCTGGACCCGATATAAGCGCGGGCGCACGAGCGACCACGCCCTGTGGTGGCGCGCGCTTTTCGAAACGAGAGGGGCGACGACCTTTAGAGCGCGCCCTCTGCGCCGCCTTCGCGCCAACTTGCTAGTAATGACGAAAACGCGTTGAAGTTGCCGAGCTCTGAGGACCGCCAAAGGTATATGGTCTATATAAATAGCTCGCTGTTAGTACGCTTGAGAACGTGCGCTATGTGTCTTAGATAATTCGCGCCGCGTGATGCGGAGCGAGGGGTCGTTGGTTCGACGACTGGCAACGTAACTTTTTCTTCTAGTTTTTCTTTGCATTCTGTTAGTTTATATTTGACAACGTCATATCCGTGACGGAAATACGTCAGTGGAGCCATGGTGGACCCCGGCATAATACACTTTCGTGTTAAAAAAAAGCATGACATTGGACAGTTTCCTAGCAAGAGATCGTTTTGTAATATAACCACTGTTTAAAGTAAAAGTTGTTCCATAATGCTGAATCAAAGTTACCGTTATTATTTGAAGTAGATTCACAATGAAAAATCTTAATAGCGGCCGAACTCCCACGGAAATAGATACTCTTGCTTCACAAGCTTCGAGCGGAATAAGCGTAAACAAATAGATTCGCGTACAAAATACTGCAATCCAACTCACCTGAGCGCTGCTGTGGTCATTAAAATGAGAACTCTGCTCACATTGTTGCGGAACGCATAATGTATGCAGAGGGACGATGTTATAGAAACGAAAAAAAACTAGCAATTGTGGATAAGCGCATCGTCCTATTACAATATTACTTCGAACGTGGCTTGAAAAGCGTCTTCAGCAAAAGACGAAGAACTTCCTGAACTACATTTTAGTGGACGCGGAACAATATGAGCGCTTTTGACAACTAGGCATGTGCAGATATATAGGAAGTGATGTGTTACTCCGCATGCTTTAGATCAGAGGTCTCAAACTCACCTCCGCTAGGGGGCCGCACTGAGGCAATTCACGTCGCGCAAGGGCCGGGACAGGTAAGGAGGTAAAAGCGGGGGGAGTGGGGGGGCCGTTTGTACAAATTGTCAGCTAAGGTTACCATATAAAAAAAAATAACCGCCAGGCCTGCGTGGAACGCGCAGCACAGTCACAGCGAAAGCTGGAAGAGCGGCCTTTCTAGAGCCTTTTTTAAACACTCATAGGACGACTACTATAAGCACACTTGTATGGTGCCCACTATGCCATAAATCATCATAATTTTTGTGTTGTGGGGAAGCGTCCACTATGCCATTATTCGTCATTCTACGGAAAAGCGCGGTATCCGCTACACACTTGTAAAGCATTATGTGCACTTTGTTGTTGGTGTGGCTGAGAACGATGAAGAATTATGCCTGAGGCTTTTGTAATGGGTTCGAGCATTGGACGACCCACTCGTTACACAATTGGCATTGTGTGATACCTCATTGTTTCTTTACTGTTCTAAAACGCTTTACAAAACATGTTAAAGGAGCAGTGACATAAACTTTACGCATGTCACGTTTTTTGCGTCAACGTGTAGTTATCGATCCCCTAGTTACGATTCGGTACTGATAATGCAACAGAGGGGCGATTTAATATATTAATACTGATTACTATGACCAGTATCGCACGCAATTCAAAACGGGAGCAAAGGCCCGCCAATTTTCAGCGCTGCCAGCGCTGCCAAGCGGTCACCTCCCGCGGTCACGCCCCATTTGATCACGTGGCCACACGAAATGGTGACGCGAGTTTCAGCTGACATGTCATCTGCTCAGCGAGCACGTGTAGGCATGTCTTCGCCACCCCCATCGTCGTCGCCGCCGTTAAGAGCGTCCAGAAGCAACGATGAAAACACTGAGGAATACGGAATCGCTGCGATTCGCGACGTGGCGAATCATTTACGGTTCGATCCTCTTCAGAGTAGTGATTCTGATATCGACGCCGGACAGAGCAGCCACGAGGAGGCAGCTGGAGACGCACACTTGGGTCATGCTGGCTGGCAGACATGTCACAACTACGCATATGAACGCTGCGTGCGTGTTACTCGTTTGAAATGATATTTCTTTGAACCATACGTTCTGTACTCGTGCACCTTTATTGGTTATTGTCGTGTTTGCGTCTACCTAAGCATAATCAATTTGTCGTAATAACTGGTCAGTTAGTGAATGTCGCCATGTGTGTCAATTGTAGTGTGTACTGCTTACAGACTGAAACGCGACAAGAAAAAAAGTGAAACGCGGAGGCCTGGCATATTGATTCCGTGAGCGCGTTGTGGGGGTAGCATTTCGCAATGGTGCAGCAAACTTCTTGCTTTATCTCTTATTTGAAAAGCACGATTGCAGCGCACAATGGTTCCACGGCATGCTGGCACGTAATGCGTTGGAGATCGTAGCTTTGAATAATCACATTCGCGCTCATGACTCCACGACAGATCAGCCGAAGTAGCACAACGAAAACGCAGGATTCACATTCACACGAACGCGCAGCACGAACCAAGCAAAACAAAACAAGCGACGCCGTTGCCAGGCAGCCTGGCGTCGCCGCCAGGCGGTACCACAAGAAGACACCACGATGACAACACTAAACTTGTCGACGTCAGCGCTGCTCGCGCATCGTCGCTCAGCGCCTGAGGCGTGGCCTAGGAGCTAGCTGAACACGTCAAAATCGTGTCTATGTTGCATGGCATGAACCCACCGTTGAGCTTTTGCCCGCTCTTTGCGCTCGATATAGAATAACTTCTACGTAACAGACGCAATTCATACCTCGCTAAAAAAGCTCATGCATACCAAGCAATCGAGTGAACGCCACATCTCGAGTTTGAAATTTGATGTCACCGCTCCTTTAAGGAGATTCCTTCCCCGACATGAAGCCTCCATTATGTCAGTTTGCAGCGTAGTTTCAAGCACCGGCGTAGCTCAGTGGTACAGTGCTGGGCTGCCACGTAGAGGGTCGGGGTTCGATTCCCATGCTGTCATAGTAGTTTTTATTTATTTAGTTTTTTTCTTATTTCGCGCGAAGGTGGTTACGGACACCGGCGGCGGCGGCGGGCAACTACGGCGAGAAAACGACCCTTGTGATATCATAACAGCTTTCGCTGTAAAAAAACCCTTCCCATATCTTATATACGGGTATCATTGTTACACGGTTATGGTTCAGTACACGGCGACCGCACGAGGTGCCTCACGAAAACAATGCTTCAGACCAGTCATGCCTTTGTAGCACTCGTACGCACTTATTAAGAGAATAAAAAATTACACCATCTCCCGCTAAAGGGAACCATGCGTAGATGTGAAGCAGCGGGCGCTAACGCTTACACTGGTGGCGGCGTTAACGCTGGCGCTCATCGCAGCGTTGCGCAGAAGAGAAAACTGGGGAGGCGCAAAGCAGGCAGTGATGGAGCAGTGTTTCCTACTGGAACATGCCAATCGCTGCTAATGGGCAATGAGAGACAGAAGACTCCGACTGGACACAGAGACCCGCACTCCGCTTTTAGTTAACGCGCACGCTGCGAATTTTTATTCTTCAACAACGCACAGGAGAAATCTCGCACCGGCACCACCTTGGAGGTCAAGATCCATTGCCATATATACGGGGTGGCCAGTGAACGGTTGTGCAGCGCGAGCAGTCGGTTTTTTCAACCAAGAAACTCGCTAGCAGACGCTGCCTGCGTCGGCGTCGCGAGGCGAGAGAGGGGGGGGAGCGTAAGAGAGGAGAGAGAGGGGGGTGACACGCATGCGCAGTGGGAGTGTGAACGCCGTGGGCAGGGATGCGTAGAGGAGAGAGGGGGGGGAGCGTAGGAGAGGAGAGAGAGGGGGGGGACGCGCATGCGCAGTGGGAGTGTAGACGCCGCGGGCAGGGATGCCTAGAGGAGAGAGGGGGGGAGTGTAAGAGGGGGAGAGAGGAGGGGAGGCGCATGCGCAGTAAGAGTGTGGTTGCCGCGGGGAGGGATGCCTAGAGGAGAGCGAGGGGGGAGAGGAGGTTTTTTATTTTAATTTTTGAAAGGGTTTGCGCATGCGCAGTAAGGGTGGGCACGCGGCACACCACCACCACCGGATTAAGCATCGCCATAAGATGCTTCACATCTAAAAACGCGGCACGAAGACAGTGATGACCAGGCCGCGGACCGCAAGAGAGGAGTTCGCGGGCCGCATGTTTGAGACCCTGCTTCACATAATACGTTGACTGAAGTGTCGGAGTGCGAATGCTCTATCCGAACTAAATTACGTATCGTTGTCTCGATGCTTCGTACGCGATGGCAGTTTAACGTTCTCTTTCCAGCATTACGCAGCAGAAAAACAAATGAACACAAAAAAAAACCGTCTATTCGTTCACCTCAAGATATCTACACTCTGAGGAAAAATATTACATTTTGTCGCTTCTGTTAGGTGATTCCTGCATTGCCAAGCACGTGACATGTAGCTCTCTCTTGTGTCCCACGACTCTCCGCCGAGCCTATAATACTCATCAAATAGATTGCACGTGTCTCTCTATACGTGGCGAGTCAGGACCCAGAAAGGAAAGTCAAAGGACTCTTTTTACCCCTTTCCCTGCACTCCTGAAGTAAATCAAACTGTCAGAGCTGACAAAGGTATTGGACAGAAACTATCATTACTTTCTGAACAAGCGGTGAAAAGCGAGCGAGTTGGTACTAGATGAATTTTCTACCACTCTCATAAGCGAACTTTTTTCTGTTGCTGATGACGCAAGCCAGACGTCGTTCGCGACAGTGGCGAATCCCAAAATTGAATCACATGGTAGTTATTTGTTTCAAGATCTTGTCGGTGCATCTTTCCGCGTTAGCTTTTAAGCATAGTCATGTTCACGGTACCGCCAATTACGGTTAACCTCAAGTAGCGATGCACCTGAATGATTGCAGGAGAATTGATCTTGCGCAGTACGTGCCTCACGAAAGATATTGCACAAAACAAGCCTCCTTTCATAATCTCGCCGACATTCGCGGCTCGTTCCTATCGAAGGTATTCAAGGCGCGAATTTCGCAAAGGCCGTCAACCCAGAACCAACACACAAAAGCGTTCGCAGAAAGAGTTAAGCTACGTGGTTCGGTCGAGCCCTTTCAAAATCTATAATTCAGCATAGCTGATGCAGCCGCGACATGCGTAATCAGCTGAGTTATTTATGGAATAGCAATGCTTATGTGTAGGTCGTACACCAGCACAAAGCGGTGCGGCGTCCGTATTGCGACTTCAATAATAGCGCGCTATACCGAGCTCACTAATTAGGCTCTCGTGCCGACCCGGGGCTGTTTTGTGCGAGCTCATGTCGCCGTTGCTTGGGTGCATGGCGACACTACCGCGGCCCCGCTAGGGCCGTGCCAACGAGAATGCTAGATGGGAACGTCCAACTACCGAGTCTAATTATTGCTGAATCGTGTTGTTAGTTTACGCTGATGTTCTTTAAAGTATTTTCGTATTGAAAATGGTAAACATATGCAAAGAAGGAAAAAAATGAAAAAACGAGGTTGGTACTGAGGACTGACATGGAGAATAATTGATAGAATACGACTCCAAAAACAAATATCTCATAAAAAGAGAACTTTGAAGACAGACAGGGAATTAACGACACGACCAATAGAAAAAGCCGGCAAATCCCACGTTCCGGGGGGAATCGATGTAATGCGAAGCCGCCAGCAAGGAGTGGCCAACATTTAAGTCATGGCGCACATGACATGCATGTTAATATTTTAATGCGATAGCATTAAAGAGCTCGTTTCGCAGAAATTCCGGCGTCGGCGTCGGCGTCGGTGTCGGCGTCGGCGTCGTTGGTTGTGAGCGAAAAATCATCATCTTGTCCGGGACCGAAAAACCATCATCTTGTCCGTGACCGAAAAATCGAGAAAGATGCAATTATAATAAATAATAAAAATTTTCGGGTCCGAGTGAGTACACTCTAAAAACTGCGCAGGGTATCGCAGGAGTAAAAAGGCCGATTTACTCTTCAGAGTGTTCTTCTACTCTCGCAAAGCATCGGATGGAGTGAAAGCCTTGTTCACTCTCGGTGAAATGAGAGAGTGAAAGTGCTTTATACTCTACCTCGCTCTGAGAGAGTGGAATGCCCATATACTCTTCAGGCAGGAGAGAGTAAAACGCGGTTATACTCCTGCTCCTGATCTATATATCGAAGTGCCGGCACATCGCGAGTGATGACCACTTCTTAATAACAATATATATATATGCAGTAAAGAGTATAATATTTGTTTGTTGTGACGTTGGAGACGACTAATAAAAAGAACGGCGTTTCCAGCGCCTCCCAGCGAATTTCAGCACAATTGAAGGCACTTGGAACTCTTCGTTTCTAGCTTGGGATTTGTGTAGGTAAATAAGCGAATAGGACCTCATTGAATCGGTCACGATCGAAACTAAATTCAAGCGGTTATTGCATTATTCGTATATCAATAGGCATTCATGTTTTTCGCTACGAACGTCACGCACGGAGCCTGCTGTCGTAAGCAGTGGCGTAGCCAGGGGGGGTTCAACCCCCCCCCCCCCCGAAATTTTTCAGTTTTGCTTGCGTATATATGCACGCACACATACAAACGCACGCACGAACATACGTAAAGTATGGTTGAACACCCCCCCCCCCCCCCCCCCCGAAAAAAATTTCTGGCTACGCTACTGGTCGTAAGCAATGTATACGATACGGCTACCGTGGAGTATTATGGCTGTAGTCGCGGAACGTGAACAAGAATGACCGAAAATGTGTCCAAGCGGGTGAAGAAAACCGAATTGTTAAGTGTGCAGCTGAGAAGTGCGATGTTTCCTACACAGAAATGACTAACCGTTTAGCGAGTCAGTGCGAATGTCGTACATATCTTCGGGTACGCTGATCTTTTTTTACTGCAAAACGGGTCAGATTGAAGTTCCGATCTCGCGAAGCACAAAACAAACACGTGAACTACACTCCGTTTCGTTGTCGCACGCGCGGAGACACTCCAATGTGCGCTTGTGAACAAGGAAATGAAAAGACAGATCACGGATATTACTTACAATATGAAGAAATAAGCGTTCATGCAACATCTTTTAGCATGGCGTAGTCGGTAACGTGTCAGCTTCGTAATCAGATAAGCGTCTAGCGGTGTGGGTTCGAGTCTCAGGCGGTCGCGTTTTTTTTTTTACGTTTTTTTTTTTTTGTGTAGTGCTCGTTATTAGACATCATTACGGTCTGCACCTGGTGAAAATTCTTAAAAGCAATTCTAAAGCCCAATTTCGGCCCGAGAAATGCTATTTTTTTCGTGCGGTGTACTACTACTCCCTTGGATGGGGTCATGCTACTCTGCTTCGGCCAGGGTTATGTTACTCTGTTGGGGTGGAGTACTTTAAACCTGTATGGGGGGCATTACTATACTCTGCCTCAAAAAGAGGTGATTTACTCTGGAAAAGAGAGTTAAATATGGGACAGGAAAATACTCTCCCAAAGAGAGTTCCCGGCACTCTCTTAGTTCTTAGAGTGTATCGAACCCGGGTTGTCTGCGTGGCAAGCAGGTGTTCTACCACACAGCCATGCCTCTGCTTGGAAATACTGTGAAAATAACGTCCTCTGCTTGGAAATGCAGTGAAAATAACTTCCATGCTTCGCAAAAGCAAGCGTCCTTTATATAGGCGTCGCAATATAACATGTAATATCCCAGGAATATTGCGTGGTACAAGCGTACATTGCCATCGGGTGTCAGAATATGTGACTATCATAACGATTCCATAGTTTAAAGCCAGCCACCCATTACAAACGGCACACACCTTACTGCGCGTATTCCCTTAACACTACGTAGTGGGTGCATAGCAAGTTCGAAAACATTTCCCACATTTACCGCGCGTAATTTCTCCTGGTTTAAAGCATACTACCCATTACATAGTATGCACTAAGTGATTGAAGTACGCACTAGGGACGGGATATCGCTATCGCGTTCAACTCTTAAAGGCGAAGCTGAAGGGTCCCCCCAATTTTTTCTTGTTACTTTCTATCATATATGCTCCTCATACAGTCGCGTCGCGCAACACAAATTTTGGTGTATATCAAGCAAGCGAAACGACCTCGATCTCACCATGAGCATGGCATGTAAATCATGCTATGCATGACATGCAAATGATTATTATTTTTTTATTGCCATCTGTTATATATGTTCGTCATACCGTCACACCAAGCACCACCAGTTTTGGTGTATATCGAGCGAGCGAGCGAAATGGCCACAAGCTCACCATGAGCGTGGCACGTAAGTCATTGTAAACATGACATGCACGCTATTATATTCATCTTACCACCTGTCATATATGTCCTTCATGCGGTGACGTCCCGCAATACCAGTTTTGGTATATATCAAGCGAGTGAAATCGCCACGAACTCCCCATGAGCGCGTCATGAATTTCATGACATACGTGTCAATATTTTCATGTTACCACCAGTCATATATGTTCGTCTTATAGTCACGTCGCATGACACCAATTTTGATGTATATCAAGCGAGCGAAACGACCGTGCGCTCACCATGAGCGTGGCATGTAATCGTTTTACGCGTGACATGCAAGTCATTATTTCCTTATTCCCAGCTGCCATATATGTTTGTCATGCAATCACATCAAGCAACACCCATTTTGCTGTATATCAAGCTAAAGCGAAACGACCGCGAGCTCACTGAGCGTGGCACGTAAGTCATGGCGCACACGACATGCATGTCATTATTTTCATGCTACCACCAGTCATATGTTCTGCATACAGGCACGTCACGCAATACCAGTTTTGGTGTAGATCAAGCGGTTGCAACAACCGCGAGACCACCATGGCATGTAAGTCATGGCATACATGACATGCATATCATGATTTTCATTATACCACCTGTAATGTATGTTCGTGATACAGTCACGTCAAGGAATACCAATTTTGTTGCATATCCATTAAAATGAACTGCCGCCAGCGCCCCGAGACTATGACATGTAAATCATTAATTACATGACCTGCGTGTCATGATTTGTACATCAAGACTTGTCAGTTATGTTGGTCATACTCTGTTGTCATGGTATACATATTTTTGTATATATCGAGTTAACGAAACGGCTGCAAGAGCGCCAGGACTTTGGCAAGTAAATTATGTCATTCATGACAAATATGTCATGATTTCCATGATATAACTAGTCATTTATGTTCTTCATACAGACATGTTATGCCATACCAATTTTGGTATACGTCTAATTAACGATACCGTCAGGAGAGCTCAAAGTCGCAGGCGGCTAGCTAGCTAGCTAGCTAGATAGATAGATAGATAGATAGATAGATAGATAGATAGATAGATAGATAGATAGATAGATAGATAGATAGATAGATAGATAGATAGATAGATAGATAGATAGATATGCTCAAAGTCGCCGAAGTTCGCTAAGAAATGCTTCGCATTTAAAAAATTTGCGGATGAAATTAGGAGGAGCTGTCGGGTGTGAATCATTGCACGAACCGTTGCAGCATAAGACGACCAGAAGACAGTGAAATGTGTCCAGCGTGGGGCATGCAAGGCATTTAAAAGTGACATTAAAGAAAGATAAGACCTTGTCGGAAATTAAATATATGCACATCTTTGCCCGTTAGCGAGAAAAAAATGAGAAAATGCAACCATCCATACAATGTGCCAAAATCGCTTAAGAAAAAGTCACAGTTTCACCGCAAGGGTGAAGCAATGAATGCGATGGAAACAATTTGTAATGTTATACGAAGTGAGGCTGGCACCTAACTCTTTTGGATCCGATCTCACGCAACTCTAGAAAATGCTGGTTTAAGAGCATACGGCCGCTCCAGGGACACTCTGCTCACCACATTCTCTTCGCGTTGAGAGCGCAGCACGTAGAAGGGTACACCGGCCCCCCCGCTGTCGGCCGCCGAGAAGGGGAGATAACGCGCGCGCCCGCGACGACCGCGCTCGCACAATCGAAGGTCGCTCGAGGGAAACCCCCCCCCCCCCCCTCGCGTCTTTTCACGCTCACGAACGACGGGCGGGGCCGGTTATGTAGATACATATACATATACGGGGGATGACGGCGGTGGCCAACGGCGGTGGTGACGCCGACGGCAAAATCCAGCCAAGAGTGTCCGTATAATTGCTATCGCAATAAAAACGGGAATATTAAAAGCGGGGCTCACGCAGTCAACTTTTCTGGAGACCTCTGAAACGGCTTTCGGAGTTGCAGAACGTAAACCTTTCCACTTTGAAGCGAACAACCGGTTTCTTCCTTAAACAAATTTGAAGTATGAAAGCTGGTCGAAAAATGTTTCTACAAAGTCAACGATATATTAGTCACGCCTTACAGCGAAAAGGAAAGCTAGGGAAACAAAACAAAACAAAAAAAAATCGGCAGATCCCACGCATTGCGGTAATATATTTCATGCGAAGCAGTGTGCGAGAACCTGTCTGAGCAGGACTTTATTTTCCTTTAACCAAGCATTATGAGGTGTTTAGACGTCATTGTGTAAATCGAGCAGCTTGCCATCGTCGGCTTGCCAGGCACGCTGACTACAGTGGCGCGCCAAGGGTGGCTCATGATACGACGCAGCGTAGGCAATATCGTTAAGCATAAAGGTCGCTACGAAGTACATGCTAAGGTGGCATGAGGTGCCCATCATGTGGGACTGTTCTCAGTGCATTCGAGTAATGCTTGACTGTAACTTGCGGAGTCATTCGTACGCACATGTGTAACGTGTGTTACATTGTTACAAACGCGGATAGTCAAATCGTAAAAAAAGCCGAAGCATCCATATCGTCGCGCAAGGCTTGAAACAGCAAAATTGGACGATGCTGAAGACTAATATGGTTGCTTCTAGGTTGTTTCTAGGCCTTACATAGGAGATGCAGGTTGTTTTGAGGTTCCTTCTAGGCCATTTCTTGGCTTTATCTAGGTGATGCTTGGTTGTTTGTACGTTGGTTTTCATCTCAGCGATGTATAATTTAGTTGAACCACAGACAGTCACAGACACGACACGGATGTCCAAACTCTAGAGAAAGAAACTCGCGCTGAAACCAAGCGTTAACGCCTCTCATAGACCTATACGGGCCCATCGTCGATGGCGTAAGCATTCCATCGCTTCGGCGTCTTCTCACAGCCGCGGTTGCCCTTCCCGTTGCCTAGTATTGTCTCGTTGTACGTGCTCGGGGTCTTCGGTTCCCCGCCGTCGCTTCACAGCCACGTTGGGCTAATTGTTGCCTCCTTCATTTTTAATGAACAGTGATGAGTAGTAGGATTTACCCAATTACTGTGGCGTATACCTGTTTATTACGGCTAGCCTAAAAAGCTTCGCTGTTAAAACTCACCTGGGGCTGGTCCGTCATGAAGTTTACATACGGTCTTTCTCCGAAGAACTTTGAAGCAATGGGATGGCTCTGTGGTAGTATACGTGACTGTCATGCAGAATGCCAGTGTTCGATTCCCGCTTGAGCTGTGATATTATTCTTTGCTCTTACCGGAATTCTGCGCTCATATACTACGCCACCGACTCGGGGACCAAAATTAGGCGGCACGGGCTCCTTTACGCTATCGTGTTAGAATTTCCAGCATATCATCACTGTCCCTATGTTCATATATGCTGGGAATCACTTCTGGCGCATATGCGCATAACGCGGGTTATGTCATTTGGGGATGTGCAACACGTGATTGATGGATAGAGTTTCATTACCTACGTCAAGGGCAAGCAACGTTATTATTGGCATAACCTGTGAATTGCATTCATCACAAATTCATGTCCCCCCTCTGGCAAATTTCGGAATTGCCAAGTTAAGGATACGACCGCAAGAGGGTCCAGCATGGCGGCTGAATAGATAGATAGATAGATAGATAGATAGATAGATAGATAGATAGATAGATAGATAGATAGATAGATAGATAGATAGATAGATAGATAGATAGATAGATAGATAGATAGATAGATAGATAGATAGATAGATAGATAGATAGATAGATAGATAGATAGATAGATAGATAGATAGATAGATAGATAGATAGATAGATAGATAGATAGATAGATAGATAGATAGATAGATAGATAGATAGATAGATAGACATAAAGAGCCATCAATTCGCCTAGAAATGCTTCTCATTTAATAAAATGAGCCGATAACGGTGGGCCTAATTACGGTTAGGGAATCAACTTGCATCGCCACTTTGCCGGATTAGCCTTCTCTTATAGTGAATTAATTAAGAGTGCTGACAGTATAGGAGAATAGAATGGCAATGGTAATGCCACTGCTGTAACAAAAAGGTCAAAGCCCGTTTTGGTGCCCGCAATAGCAACGGGAGCCTGTACAGTCAACACGCGCAATTGCTTTCTCCGAAATTACATTACCGAAGAAAACCGCCTACGCTGAGCTCAGAACTGACAAAAATCGGTGAACTAATACGATTGTCCGAGCTCATTTTTCCGCATCTTGTTTTGAGTCGTCTTCTCCACTTCGAAGTTGAGGAATATCGTAAGCATTCGAGGCATCGAGCGAGCGCCTTTGAAGTCAACATCGAAGAAAACTCCAGTTCGCCAGCTCATCCTGTCTTCCTCTGTTCCGAGGAAAAAGAAAGACGAAAATGGGTCTTGTTCCTAGAGTAATTTTCAAGTAGTGTGAACAGGAAGTCAAGCTAAGTGTACGGGGCGATTACAACGCAAAAATATTTGTCAGAAGTGATAGATGAGCACTTCTGACAGCAGAGCTTTTAAACTAGACCCTCCAGAGCCCGTTTTTTTTTTCAATTTCACACATGTGGCATTCTACCACGCAAGTAGTGTCTTCATTAAATAGAACGCATTGATTTTGCTCACACCTGTAAGAGAAGAACGGCGTCACCGCTACCTCTCGCCTGCAATGTGCCGCAACCGGTCCAGGCCGCGTTGCAGAGGCCGCGTTGCAGGTCCCCGCGATGAGGTTGCCTCCGACGGACATTCTGCTTACACTTCAAAAGAACCACTTCGAAATTGCTTCATAGCTAATGTGAAACTGCACGAAAAAAAAAATGTGAACAATCTGTCCAACGTAAAAAAAAAAAACAAGAAACTAGTTTTCCATAACCCTGAGAACTCTCACTTCCTTCCCCATACATTTCTCGAAAAAGCACTCAAGTTTGATAAGACCTACAAACTACACGGTGTTTTTTTTTCTTTCGCCGTCTTAGAGCTACCCTGTTCGAGTGCGACGAGACGAGACTGCGGCGGCACGCAATAGAGCGTGCAGAGACGCTAAAATTTACATGAAAAAAGAATGAAAGCGATAGGGACGCAGCTTCCTTCGAGTAAAATGCTGCAACTACAACGCTGAAGCGGCAGTTTTTCTAAATCGGTTGACAGAGCCTCCCTTCTAGCTAGGCTTTTCTCTTTTTTTTTTTCAGTGTTTGTCTTTTTTTTCTGTGAATCGCCGTTGGATACCGCGCTCGTATTTCCCGGGCGTATACAAACTTAGTTGACTTCCTTTACTCACAGTATTTTTCTTTTTTTTGTTCTCAAATTTTTTTCTGTCGCTCTCGTTTGGTCATGTCTTCCGGGCATGATGAAAATGATTGTCCATAGCCCACTTCAGTTCCAGTTCTTTCCACTACATTCACGTTTACGTTTGTTCAACGCGCGGCTCTTTGTCCATTTCTTCTTTTGTTTTTATAAACACATAGCTATGCAGCTTGTCACGCCGGAGAACCCAATTTTTAAAACGAATGCGCATGCGTGAGTGCAAGTTACAACTTAGAGCGCAGCCCTTAGGCGCGCGCTCCTGAGTTGAGTGGCACCGCGGTCGCTGTTGCCGTTATCGTCGGTGGCGTAACCGAGAGACATGATAAAGTAAACGATAGATATGATAAAATAAAATGAGAAAACAAAATACCCGGGACCGAATGGGATTTGAACCCGGGCAACCTGCGTGGCCAGATGGTCCACGATGGTCCTTGATGCTCATTAGCAAAAACAACCTATACAAGCGTTATGTCGGGCAAGCAACTGCGCTAACCAATGTAATATAGCCTGGTAGAAGAGTGAAATAACAACCAGTCGTCACACAATGGTAATGGCGCAAGTGTGTGGTTTAATGCTTCCCACTCACTGCAATACTCTCAGCCATGATTCTTCATCGTCATCAGCCCCATGTTTTGTGAACAAAGTGTAGATAATACCTTATAAATTTGTAGCGAGTACCTCGCTTATCCGTCTAAAGACGAATAATGGCGTAGTGGGTGCTGTGCTACTTCAATAAAATTGAGATTTGTGGCGTATTCTATACCTTGCCAAAAGCGAAATCTTCAAACACAGTTAGATTTGCACTACCACGAATCTGCGCTGAGAATACGCAACAGGCAGGATCACAATCGTCGGAGAATATTTTAGGAAGAAAACAAAACTAAAAAGTCAACAAGAACGTCAGGAACCCTATAAAGAATGATCAAAAAATGGTAGAAGTAGTTAGTACATTAAAAAGGGTGACGTGAACATTCAGTGCGTACATGGATTTCACAAGCATTGCGCCATCAAAGGCCGTTTATACATCCCTGTCCAAACCTTCGAGGCAGACTAGACTTCAGGTGTCATTAATAGAGACTACATAGATAAGAAGGGAAGGCCTACATTAAAGTCATTATTGGCTCTCTCTCTTTACCGTTTCTGCGTTATTTCCTTTCGCAACACGTTTTCATTTCAGTTCAGCCTCGGGCAGACACTATTTTCGAAACCATCGTTACACTGAAGATTCAGTGATGCTTGGCTCCATAGCCGTATTCACTTTGTCCGCTTATGAAATACTTTCAATTCAAGTACAACTCGTGGTTTTTTTTATAAAGCTGTGTCCTATTGTGTTATATTTGCTTTCATTCGCGAATGTTTGAGTAAAGCACAGATTGTGCTCGCGAAAAGAAAACGTAAAATCTCTGCTTACTCGAACACTTTTTTTCTGTTCCTTAATAAACCTACTTGCTTAGGCGCCACATGAATTTTCGACGCTGCGCTCTTCACTTGGGCTCTGTACACTTACATTGCAAAGCTGCTCAGGATTTTCATTTAAGTGAAGTGCCACGACAACCAGCGCTACTTTTGTCTGCTTCTTCTAACCCCCTGGCTGCTGTTAATCCCTTTCAAAGTATATTCGCTGAATATAATGACGCAAAAAAAATTTGTTTTCTTCTTATAACACTTTGAATCGACCTACATCCTGGAGGCGTCCGTGTGGGGAGCTGCTGGTTTCATTTCAGAAGACGGCTGCAGAAGCCAGGACCGTTCGACAGTTTGTCAAGGAATCGATCGGTAGGAACTGTTTCCGCGACATGGACTGCAGGGGTCGGTTTTTTCTCTTTTTACCGGAGGGACGGTGAACAGGAAAACCTACAGTTCAGGCGTTGCACTGACACTTGGCATCACATTAAATTTACGTTGTTGAAGTCAGTTTCTGAATGTTATAGCATGCGAATACATCGGAAATGTTGAGCACACACACATACAAGCACATACACACACACACACACACGCACGGTCATACACACACACGCACATACACGCACGCACGCACACGCACATACACGCGCGCACACACACACACACACGCACACACACACAAACAGACACACACGCACTCACAAATCTTTCTGGCAACGCCCAATTGTCTCCAAGGGCACGAAGAGGCCGTAAATAATGTTAACTCACTCAACAAATAACTCACAAATGGCATCGAAGTTCGTGGACAAGCAAACAAAGACGACCGAATAGAGATAAAAGAAAGCGCACAGCATAGTAACGAAAAGAAAAAAGTACACAAATAAAGAAGAGAGATGCGTTTCTAAATGGGAACTAGGGTTTATCGGATAATGGGCACCCGGCCGCAGTCCATCTTCAGCAGGGCATGAACATGCTTTCCGCATCTTTTATTAGTACATACATTTTTGTTCTTTTCTACTCGAAATATCCTCCTACGGACCATTAAAGGTGTCATCTTTGGCTGCGCGCTCACAAACGTTGTTCGTCATTCACAAAATATGACTACCAGGGGTAAAAAGGGAGGCTACATTTTTTTGTTATTTTGATATTGCATTCGCTTTGGCCCCATTACAGTGCAAACTCGTCCGCACATGTGCTTATGGTGCTCAGGTGTACTTTCGGCGAAGCAAGCAAAGATATATTCGTTCGTGCTTTATCATTGGTTTAAAAGACAGTTTGCTTGTGAGCGAGCTTAGTGGCCTGGATAAGTATGTCACGTAGTCATCAGATCAGCACTCCAGAGTTATAGGCGATTATTTGTAATTAGTTTTTATTCGGTTTGAAATGACATCTTGTCCACCATACAGGCATGAACATGAACTAATACACGCTAGATGTGAACACGCTGTAAGCCAGCACAAAACTGTTCGGCGCGCGAGCGCTCGAATGCGCCCATTCGGGAAGCGCGTATGGCACGCAGCTGTGAACAATGCGCCCAGTAACATACTTAGACAAAAACAAAAACAAAGAAAAGCATGCCACAGCTTGCGTTTTTGCAGCCTATACAATTAAGATGAAGCAGCGCTATCCTCGTGAGTAGTTATAAATAAAATTAGAAATATTTCTATTTATTCTTGGACTGCAAATACTCAGCACTGCAGTGACAGATAGTATGACGAACTTCTTGTCTTCGCTTTTAGAAGTGTATCTATAAATTACAGAAATAAAAACAGGATGTATGGTGAGGTTATGAAAATATTCATTTTATTTTTTTCTTTGCATTCTCATCAGGCAATTCTGGGGGGCCGAAGAGCATCAGAATCAGATAAAAGGCGTTAAAATTTAACAATGCGTTCTGTCGTTACAAAATGCCTTAATTTTTACATTTTAATCGAGACTAATAATACCAAGTAAGTGCAATGCGGATATGCTGCTCGAATTGAAATAATGATTCGAGTCGAGAGCATTGCTAGCAAACATCATGATTTGAGAATGAGCCGCCGTAGGATGAAGCACACTGAGGCAGTTTCGCCAGCTGGATTGATTTAACGTGTACCTAAGTGTAAATAATCAAAAGCTTCTAAACTTCGTCTTCTTTTGAATGAGGTCACCCCGGCAGGGGATTCGAGCAGGGAATGACGAGGCTACAGTGACGGATACCCTGAGATCCACAAAACGGATAATACCGTGAGGCTTAGGACTTAGAAGGCGGGACATAGAGACGAAGACACGGGACCGGCGCTGACTGAAAAGTGAAGTTTATATGAAAGAAAGCCGCTTCTTATCATTGGCAAGAAGGACACACAAATCAACTACGACGTGCCATCACGTGAACATTCATGTACGAATCAAAATTAAACAAACAATTTGAACTTTCGAGAAAAAGAGAAATGGGAAGTTGCCAACATCAAAGCTAACATCGACGACACTGCATGCCGAAAATATCTTACAGGTTTCGCGGAAGGTATCCGTACTCATCCTCCCATAGATGTAGATAGGGGTGGCTAACACGCGTGCGAGCCTCATTTTTAATCACGGGCAGGTTCTATGAGTTTTCAAGCCACTATGAATCTACACCAGCTCGATCACTACACCACTTTGAGACAGACAAGGTAAATCAACACATCATAACGTACCCGTATGGCCTACCTTGGAATTTCTTGATCACAGGACCTCTACAATTGGGTGCATACAGAAATAATACATGGTAATAAATTGCATTTGACGTGGAATTCTATATATCTAACTCCACAAAAAGTAACGATGACCACTAAATTTTCGATAGTGGTTTTTGTATGAGTGCGCGAACATAGGGCTCGGTGCATCAAGCGAGCACACTTGTTTACTGTCGGCTACGAAGGCTAGCTATTCAAGCAAAAGAAATATGAGTTCGCAGACCACTCAGTCATTGTATTAAAATAAGTAATGTCAGTGTTGCTGCCATGCCAAAGAATCGCCAACAGAAGTCAACATCAGTGAACTTAAGCCAACGTTTAGCGAAGCCACGTTAAACTTGTGGATAGTGAGCCCGCACTAATCATCGAGAAATATTCAGCCAGCGGTTGCTCGCAGTATGACATTGAATATTAAATTTGAATTCGGTCAGCAATTTTCATCATGCCCAGTTACAGAATGTGGATCACTGAAGTCACAGAAAAGAACGAGGCGCCTTCAGTGTAAAAACGAGAGCCAATGACTCAATGTAGCATGCTATAAACAGGGCACCACTATACAGTCAGTCAGGGCAGGTGCATCTGGCGCATGCTTTGCTGACACTTTACAAAGTAGCTTACCCTGCCCTAAGCTAATGTGCGCCATCTACTTCCTTTAGCCACGATGGCACAAAGAAGAGTACGCGGGCTGCTTCATCGCAATTACTGACGCCGTAATTGCCACTTTAGCAATTAGGAAAAGCTATTCATTCCCAACAACAACGCCTCAAATGCTTTCATTCGGCGCTGTTTGAAACGCCCTTGCAGTTGGGCAAAGCAAAATGAGAACAGGAAAGCTTCATTGGGTAATTAGTGTGATCCGTCTTGACATTTTAAAACAACAAAGAAAGTGGTTTTCATGAAGAATAAAGTGGAGGTAAGGTGTTCAGTGAAAAAGTAACAGTAGAGTTCGCCGCCCCATGTGACGACGTCCTATTAAATTTACATAAACGGTGCCAATTACGGACACAGGAGGATGTACATTAAAAAAAGAGTAAATTAAATAATTGTTTGAAGTAACTGGGATGTTTACAAGTGATAAATGTATCCCACTGGCGTAGAAGAGAGGCAATTGGAAATCTAAAGGGATGCATACATCTGGCATATTTTTAAACTCTGGCTACAGTTAGCTAAAACACCATGTATACACATGTACATAAAACAAGCACCTGTAGGCCATTATCTGTCAATATAATGATGAAAGCTTCGGCAATATAACGGTAGAAGCTGTAGAGCTTGCAGGCTTGTATGTAATGTTTACCTGTGTATCCTCATCAGACATTGTTTTGGTTCTGAAGGGAATTGATTCGTGCTGCATAACGGCGGCACGAAACATTCGTTTCTGTTTGTAGACCTTATGCGTTTTTATAGGCTGTACACATATACCATGTCAGGCCGGGTTAGCATTAGTGAGTTTCTTATAAACAATTTCAAATACTACCCCGTTTTATAGACGTTTCAACAAAATGGCAAGTCACAATGGCCAAAAAGTTCTATTAATATTTAGGAAAGCCTTCTTAGAAAGAAAAACAGTCTGGACAGACCGTGTTTAAGGGGTAGATTCGGTCGGCTAAAATGCTGAATACGACGTGATGTGTCTATTCAGAAGATAAGTAAAAAAAACTTGAACATTGAGTTGTTGCACAAAAAAGAAAAAGAAAAGGAAACTCGCTTGACTGTACGTCCATTCAATCAGATACATCAACTTCCAACGATTACGATGGAAATGCGTGTCTCAGGAACAAAGTGCTTCGTGGACAAACTCTCTAAAGCAATATGCTTAGTGTTCATTCATCTACTTGAAAACGTGAGGTCACTAATGAAATACCGAGTCATTTCATCACTAACGTCTTAAAAGTTATGTTGATTCCTGATGCAGCCTGACTGCATTTTTAGAAAAGAACATGATTGATCCCACCGTCATATGAATCGGTATAACACGAAAGTAAAACGTGTCCCAACAGAAGTAGTTGAATATTTACTGTACATTGATATAAGAGAGCGTACACAGTGTCTATTAGTTTTTGGCAGTTATAGCACCACTTAACGCGGATGCACGCACGTTGAGGCTTCATGGTGCATGCTTATCCCGACGACTAACGCCCATGATCAATGATTAGGGAAGGAAGAGGAGAGAAAGGAAGCACAGGGATGTTAACCAGTCTAGAAGGACCGGTATGCTACCCTACACTGGGGAAAGGGATGAGGGAGTTTCAAAGATGGAGAAATAGAGGAGGAGAGCACGCACGCACAAAGTCACACACGTCACAGTCATTGTAACTCCAACAGTCTATAACAGCCAGTGAAAGTCTTCAAGAAGTTGAGCACCGCCTTCGTCGCCTTTACCGGCGGTGACCTCTCAGGACGACATTCCAGAATGGTTTCCGCCGTCATCGGTCTGCGATCTATGTGAGCTAGAGTGACTTATAGTGATTTTCTCTGCACATTATAGCGAAGACAGTCGCAGAAGGTGTGCTGTAATGTCTCCTCGCTACCACAGTTGTCGCCAGAGTGTGTGATCATTGCGAAATGGATAACTTGCCGGGCAACTGTTCTTGCGGACTGAGAGGTTGTGGGTTCGACTCCCGTTGATGCAACTTCTTTGCCATCCGATAGTGTGAATTTTTTCGACGTCTTTTCCGTGACGAAAATGCGTAACTGAAGTCTTGGTGGATTGTGCATGAAACACTTTCGTGTTCAAATGCCTTGGTTGTCATGCTGATTCGTGGTCTTTTACGCTAAGCGTGTGCGTCTGTGCGTGTTGGGATTAGTGCTCTGCAAATCCACTTAAAAACAATTCAAATATTACATCGGAAGCAAACGAGGAAAAGCAAGACTCATACAAATCAATGGAAGATTGTAATCTATAGTAAATCAACACTTGACAAACGGTTTTTTACGATTCCGTCATATGAGACTGAGTTCACTTGCTTTTTGACTCTCAGATACATAGATGAATAAATAAACATGGTATAAAAGCTAAAAACAACAACATTAAATAAAAATGCTGCTAGTGGTTCATTAATCGTGTCCGTTAGGAAATGGACGGGGTCGCAAAAGCCACCTTACGGGCTTCTGCTCATGAATTTATACATGTATTGCAATCTAGCGTTATACACTGCTCCATATTCTCTATCATTCTCTATCTCGTGACGTATCGTGCCACATCACTATAACATCAGTGCGTATCAGCCAACTGCATCATTAATACGCGCAATGCAAAAACAAATACAATAGTAACTGATGCTTTTTTCATTTTAGCAGGAACCGCAGAGACAGCACTACAAACGTAAGAATAAAGAACATCGCGACACATTTGTTTCAATAAGTAAGCGAGCCCGCTACTGCTGTTATATTCTGAATAGCCGTGCTTTTGTATTCACGAGCTTTTTTTTTTTTTGTACAAAAGAAAATAAAACTTGGGAGACACTCTATCCAGATTACGCACACAGTTATCGATCGTCCAAACGAGAATGGTGAGGTACGTGTGTCTCCCGAGTAAATTATCCCCATATACGCGCGCGCTTAGAATTCGAATGTGTTTCTCAGCATTTGCTCATTATTTACTTGTGTTGCCTAGAACTGCATCGCGATCAATTTCACACGAGGGAATTGGAATGTCAATCTTGATCATATCTTTTGCATAGCGTGCTGTACTCTAGCGCTTCCGAAGAAATGTGATTCTATCACCTACCTCTTGCTCTCACTAATGTCCGCAGAAAGACGCTGTCGCGCTTCCCGTATAGTCTAAGGCATCCGCATAAAATTTTCGCAACGGCATTCCAATCATACACCCCCTTACAAGGGAACGGCGAGCTCCACGTTATGAAATAGTCGCATCCTTCATCGCCCTTGGCTTAAGAGCAACGCTCAACGAAGTTTGAGCGAAGGAAACAGCTTTTTGTTTTTGTCAGCGCAAATCGTGGTCTCGCCGCATCCCGCATTTGTGTATGGTATGGTATGGAAAAACTTTATTTAGGTCCGTCGGGGCGTGAACTAGCACGTAGCGGGCCTCTCCCACGTCGGGACAGATATGCCTAGCCTCTCTGCCACGTCGTGGGCCCGTTGGACCCGCATTTGTGTGTTCTTATTATTTAGTTCCCGCCCCGTATTTAGTCACTCCTTATTGCTTGCGGTGTTTTTTTTTTTTTTTGGTGCTCAAAATGATCCAAACGTGCATCCATGTAACTTCACCCACTGCGCTCATCTGTTGTCGCTACAGCACCCGTCGTCAAAAAGGTTGCGTGGCAGACAAATTTTCTGTCTTCGTTCTATGCTACAACAATAATGGCCATCCTTTGTTATTTTTGGCGATTAAAAACACAAGCTACAAGGATGAACTACGCATTGCTGGGCGAGTTGGTAACTCATCTTAGCTCAGTGGTGCGCAAATAGACGAAAACACTAAGAAAGGAACACGTTCGAGTGGCTTAGCGATAACTTTTAAATGCGAATGCATTTCATAGTCGGGCTATGTCAGGCATCCGGCGTTGTCTGGCGTTGTCCAGCGTTGTCCGCGGAGGAGGAGGAGGAGGATAGGTTGAGGAGGTAAGCGCTGGCAGGTGTTAGATGTGAAGTATCTTATGGCGAAGTTTAATCCGGTGGTGGTGGTGTGCGGCGTGACCACCCTTACTGCGCATGCGCAAACCCTTAAAAAAAATAAAAATAAAAAACCTCCTCTCTGAACCTCTCTCTCCTCTAGGCATCCCTCCCCGCGGCAACCACACCCTCACTGCGCATGCGCCTCCCCTCCTCTCTCCCCTGCTACGCTCCCCCTCTCTCCTCTAGGCATCCCTGCCCGCGGCGTCCACACTCCCATTGCGCATGCGCGTCCCGCCTCTCTCTCCTCTCCTACGCTCCCCCTCTCTTCTCTAGGCATCTCTGCCCGCAGCGTCCACACTCCCACTGCGCATGCGCGCCCCCCCTCTCTCTCCTCTCCTAGGCTCCCCCCCCTCTCTCGCCTCGCGACACCGACACAGGCAGCGTCTGCGAGCGAGTTTCTTGGTTGAAAAAACCGACTGCTCGCGCTGCACAACCGTTCACTGGCCACCACACTGCCACATATGGCAATGGATCTTGACCTCCATGGTGGTGCCGGTGGGAGATTTCTCCTGTGCATTGTTGAACAATAAAAATTCGCAGCGTGCGCGTTAACTAAAAGCCGACTGCGAGTCTCTGTGTCCAGTCGGAGTCTTCTGTCTCTCATTGAACATTAGCAGCGATTGGCATGTTCCAGTAGGAAACACCGCTCCATCACTGCGTGCTTTACGCATCCCCAGTTTTCTCTCCTGCGCGACGCTGCGATCAGCGCCAGCGTCAACGCCGCCGCCGGTGTAAGCGTTAGCGCCCGCTGCTTCACATCTACACATGGTTCCCTTTAGCGGAAGATGGTGTAATTTTTTATCTCTCCGCTCTCACTCCCTCTCCCATAGCAACAGCTGCGGGCGCGCGCGCTTATCCTCGCCCCTAGCAACCGGAGCAGGTGGTGCGGGCGGAGTAGCGGAGAGTGAGTGAAGAGGAGGAGCGCGCTCTGGTGTGTGAGGGCGCTCGCATCGCGGAAGCTCGGCGGAGCTCCCGCGTGTGTGGAGAGTGTAGCAGAGGGTAGGTGTAGTGCTTCGCGGCTCCTTCTCTCGCCGTTCGCTCTCTCTCCTACCTGCGCCCCACACTCCCGTCCGCTCGCTCGCACGTATATATAAATGGAGTGAAGCGCGCGCGAAATGCATTCGCATTTCCTCACGATTCCCTTCGGGGAGGTGGGGGGCATTTTTGTTCTAAATTGTTCACATATTACGGGAAGGGAAATTATTGATTGGTAAATATCTATGATTGGCAAAGGTTATCTCCTTTACATGCTGCCTACAACATGGCATGTTCATTTTATTTTCCAAGTTCAATTCAAGTATTTCCGCAGCCTTATTTTCTGCAATTCAAAATGTTGGTTAAAACACGACTGCACCCTCCTGGATGTGTTGTGGCTCAATACAGCTTTATTAAAACGGCGCTACGTATAAATGGTACTTTCCTTATGACAGCTACTAGTTTATTCCACACGAGGTTGTTCTTTTAACTCGCACCACATCATCAAGAGAGAGAGAGAGATATGCAAGGAAAGGCAAGGAGGTTAACCAGACGCACGTCCGGTTTGCTACCCTGCACTGGGGGGAAGGGATAAAGGGAGGAAAAGAGTGACACAAGAAGAGAAGGAAGGAGAGATACACAGAATCACGAGCACACTTGGGGGGAGTACATCCAGTCTACAGGCGGTCGCTCAGATTTGTGGAGTCCAGGTACTTCAGAAGCGCTTTTGTTGCTTTCTGCGCTATCGAAGCGCACGTCCAAGGTCCTAGAATCTTCTGTAAAGAAAATGATCAAAACGTTTTGTCTTCTTTGCATATGGTTGAGCTTAGTGCTTTTTTTGTTGTTGTTGTAGCTGTTCTCAAGCATTCAATAACTAGTCAAGCAATATATGTGCGATCAACGCAAGCAAGAATGCATTACTTGTTACTGAATATACTGAATAATGTTTATATTTTGGAAATGTGTAACTTCGAGCACGCCGACATTGCATTTAGCCGCCCTGCTCACATAATTTTGGAATACAACATCTGGCCACGTCTTGTTACGGCCCCTGTGTATTCCCACATGCTCAACATCTTTCGTAAAGTATCCATGTCTCAAGCTACTTCAATTCTTCCTCGCCTCTCGGCGTCCTTGTAACTCTACCTTTAGACGTACTAATGCCTATCCACGCGCTTTTATCTTACGGTTACGAACATTACTAAAAAAATGCAGCAGCGCTTAAGTGTCCTTATCCTACTAGTGTCTCCATACCTCGCGAAAAGCCCCAAGCCATATCATCGACAAAAGACACGGGCGGTTTCAGAATATGGCTCTTGGAACCTGTTATTAAATTCACCCACCGACTGACATCTTGACCATGCTGCATATGATGCGCAACCATTACCCTTTCTCTTTGCGAGCCCCATTTTTCAAGGAATCAGTCTTTTTGTAACCTTATGGTGTCTTCGATCTCCTTTGGCAACTTCGTTTTTTTTATTACGGTTCTACACGCTGTAAAGGGCAATACCTACCGTTCGGCAGCAGCTTAATTGATACATTTCACGTTTTGCATGCCTATATGCGCTCGTGCTGTGTTATTGATGAGCCCTCTTTTCTATGCTCCTCCGATGAGAGTAACAGCCAATCACTGCTGCCGTACACGTCAGTCGGCATCATCCTTCGGGATTTGGTGCTTTCTTTTGCGAGCGGTTCCTGGACTTCCAATGCCCTCCCACCTTCTAATTACGGCTAAAGGAAATCACCCTTGTCACTTGGGGCAGCACTTGCCGCCCTGACGTGGAATAGCAGTAATGAGCCTGCGTAATTTGTGTGTCATCGCGAAACTAAAGAACAGATGTGTTTTCGACGTCGTTTTTTGCGCAAAGTATCAAGGCAGGCTGTGTTTCTTTTGTGAAGCTTTACAATCTTTTTGTCGCGACTAGGGTGTGTTTAAATCAAGCTCACATAGCTCTCGGCATATGTAGTTGTAGGGCGTGATTAGAAATATGCGTGGTGCGAAGGGAAACTACAGCGGATCTGTTGATTTTTTTTTGGAAGTGCACTGCGTACGACCCGACAGATTCCTTAAGCGCATCAAAATCAGCGAATTCAATGCACTAACTCGATGGCCTTTGTGGTTACCGGGCTTGAGGAGGGCAATTATGGTGTTGTCATTTTCAGAGCAACGTCCGAAATAGTAACTTCGATAATGGTATTACCTGCAATCGGTTATAAAATTTTATAGAACGTCCACTTAAGGTAGTCATGCTGAGACGGAATACCTGGATGTGCCCTCACCACTAATTAATAAAGTATGGAAATCGGAATGGTCCCAGAGTGGGCCTAGCCAGGTGAAGGTGAGTTTACCTGCGTCTAATGCGGACCTAATAAAGTCGTTTCACTCACTCGCCCCAATTCCCACAGCGCGTGGGTTTTACACGGGGACGATTTTAAAAATTTGGCTTTTACATCTTTTTCATTCTTGAAAGTGTGATGTGCACAGTAATGAATGATCTTAAGCTATCTCAAGTAATGAATGATCTTAAGCTATGTCATCCACATTTCTTGCTCGTTTTGATGTTTAGGCTTGAAGTTGCGGCCCTGAAGAGTTCGCAGAAACTAGAGTTCCCTAGCAACCACTTGGTGCAGCTGCGCCTCGTATGCCCCGACTGCTTCGTCTTGCAACGCGCTGGAAGACAGAAACGAGGGAAAAAAATAAAAATAATAATAATTGGGGAGGAGGAGCAGAGGATACAAATAAAACGAAATAAAGTTTTTTGGCGTGGCATGACTCGAACACGGGTATCCCCGGTCTTGAGGCTAGCATTATGGTGCTCTTGGTGAGATCACGCATAAAAAATAGAGGGAAAGAGAAAGAAAGAAAGAAAGAATGAAAGAAGGAAAGGAAGAAAGAAAAAAAGAAAGAAGGAAAGAAAGAAAGAAAAAGAGAAACAGAGGGAGAGCAAAAACACACAGAAAGTAAGAGAGGAAATAAAAAAAAAGAAAAAGAAAAGGAACGGATATCGAAAGAAACACATATAAAGAAATAGGAAAGGAGGTAAAGAAAGCATAGCACATGCATAGCGTAGTGTAGCCAGGCACCGGGACAGGAAAGTGAGGAGAGCAGTCGGGATTTGAGGCTGAGGACGAGGCAGTGGAGGAGGGGAAGGACACCAGCTTCGCTGTTTCGAGAGTCTTCTCACCAGTAGGGCGCAACTACCACATTGTTTTCTATTTTGACGACAGTTTCTCTAGAAATGTCATGAAAAAACAAGCCTACCGCGTGCATTTTCACATGGAAACGTTGCTGAATATATTTGAGGTCAGACCAGACTGAGGCCGTGAAAGTTACCCATGATCCCGCAATGCTCTCTGAAAAGCGATGCAAACAGTTTGAGAGTCGCTTTAACTATATAAAATTTTGTCCGTAGTTAGTTATTGATGACTTGACGGCTACAGCATGTTAGCGTACCAGGACGGCGATAAATGTTGCGTATATTTCGTTATATAACGTTTGGAAGCGTAAATAATGCATTTATTTTACTTAGGTGTGTTCTTCAATGCAGATGGGTGAAGCAACGGCGCGCTTTTGCAGCCCTGCGCTGGCGCTGTCGAAGTGCACTGTCCGTACTGGCAGAAACAAATGACTTATTTGATTTCTATGCAATATATATATCCTCATTCATGCTCAGAATACGTCAACTCTGTGAAGGTCACGCGAGGCAGGCTTGCTTATAGCGGTTGGCTGGCTTTGCCGTGTTCGATTACACACGCAAGTAATATGCCAGACAAATTATAGCCTGCTGGCGTCACGTAGGGTGTGACGCCAGCAGGCAACAAGAGTGTTCCCCACACTCGCCGTAATGGCAACAGGCGGTGCTGACCAACGCTCCCATCTTTAAATGCACATATATACCCTATAAAGTAGACGGAGGGATGGACCGCCATCGTAGATAAGTGGATAGAGCATCGGACGCGTTATTCGGAGGTTGCAGGTTCGGTCCCTGCATGCCTGTGTGCAAGTTATCTGTTCGTCCACTTTTTTCTTCATATTCACATTACACTTACTTCTAATAACATCCCTTAAACTTTTCCGTGGCATCATTGCGTGTTAGTGCTCATTAATATTGTGCTTAACAAAGCAAACGACCCTTTGAAACTTACATGTAAAGTTTTCATGCAGACAATGCGACTGCATCTGTTTATTGATACATGTTCTTCTGTCTCGTCGTCTTCTTCTCCTTGGCTCTGCTGTTGGCGCTAGCGATGTGGATCGCTACACTCTCCGGGCGAGCTGTAATTCCCCCTCACGCGGGTAATTTGGCACTACATTTCCGATAGATGCCTCCTCTGTTCTTCCACTTGGTCCAGTATAATACAACGTTTTGAGAAGTCCTTGCTGCTTGGTCGTTTTAACAACAAGATATGGACCAGTGAATGGAGCTTTCGAGTCCAGTCCTTTTCTAACCAGTACCATAGAACCGGGATCAATCTCTGGCATCGTCGTACTGTGGCGACGATCAAAGTTCATCTTCATAGTTTTTCTGTATTTTTGCTGTTGGAGCTGGCTCTTGGGGCGTTCCTTCAGTGTAACCTTGCCAACTATGCCAAGATCTTCGTCAGCTGGCAACCATGCAACAGTACCGAATGCAGCAAAGTGCGGGCTGCATCCGATGCCGGCGGTGTAGGACCTGTTATGGTGATGTACGGCTGCTTCCAAAGCACTCTTCCAGCCTCCCTTGAATTCCGGGTATAACTTCAGATACATTTTGAGGTCTCTAATCATATGTTCAGCAAGAGAGTTAGCCTCGGGATGATAAGGCGTTGGGTATCGAAGCACGATGTTCCTTTCACTGGCCCAGTTGCGTAGCTTTTGACTCTTAAACGCTGGTCCATTGTCCGCCACGATGACCTTGGTGTGCTTGAAAATTTCTCTCTCTAAGAGTGCTATTACGCAATTCGCGTCTTCTCTTCCAGCTTTGGCGGCTGCGAAGCGCGTGCACTCATCCACCGCGACCAGGAAAGCTTGGGTCCTTTTGACGCCTTCACTCTTCTTCTTAACTTCAGCGAAGTCAAGGTGAACTACTTCGAACGGCACAGTTGAATATTCTGGCAAATCCATTCTATTTCCCCGAGCTTTGTATTTAGACTTCACCATTTGGCACTCATGGCACGTCTTCACATACTGGGCAACATCTGCTTTCATGTTTTCCCATGTAAATCTCTGAGTAAGCTTGTGGTATGTCCTCCAAAATCCGTCGTGCCCTCCTGAATGCGGACTGCTATGATATAATTTCAGCACTTCAGGCACTTTTGTTTCGGGGACATACATCTTCCCATTGCGCAGCTCCATGTCTTGCGTGCCCTCCCAAAGTTTCAGCAAATTAACGCTTCCTTCCGGAATTTCTTGCGGCACGTGAAGACGTGATAGGGCGTCAGCGTCCTGGTGCTTCTGGCCTGGTCTATGCATTATGTCGAAACTAAATTGCTGAATCTCGCTCACCCATCGAGCTATTCTGCCCTTTGGCTGTGCAAGTTGCAACAAATACGTCAGCGCCTGGTTATCAGTGAATAGGTTGAAATGTTTGCCTTCCAGGTAAATTCTGAAGTACCTGAAGGCCATTATGACAGCTAAATCTTCCTTCTCCGTTGTCGTGTAATTTTCCTGTGTCTTCGTGAACGTGCAGGAATAGTAGCCGATGACCTTGAGCTCTCTGCCGGGTTGCTCGTTTTCGTCGCGTTGGTACAGGATGGCGCCTGCAGCTTAGTGGGATGCATCTGTATATAACTCAAACGGTAGATTAAAGTCAGGGAGCGTCAGTACAGGGTCAGATGAGATGGCTCGGACAAGTTCCATGTAGCTCTTGTCACATTCGTCGGACCAGACGAATGGAATTCCTTTCTGAGTCAGTGCGGTCAAACATTTTGTTTTTCTTGCATAGTCCTTTATAAATGCACGAAAGTGGCCTGCGAGTCCAAGAAACACTCTTAAAGAGTGGATGTCATAAGGTTTCGTCAGCTTCTTGATGCGCTGGACGCTCTCCTCTTTAGTGCCCTTGGTTCGCCCGTCAAAAACTCTTCCCAGAAACACTACTTTTCTGCAGAACTCACTCTTTTTTATGTTGATCTTGAGTCTGGCAGCGCTAAGTGCCTCGAGGACCTTCTCTAGGTGCTCTCCATGATCTTCCTGCGTTTTCGAGTATACAATGATATCGTCCACGTATACATTACAGAATGTTCCGATGAAGTCTTTGAGTACGTCGTTCATCATCTTTTGGAACCATGATCCCGAGTTTTTCCATCCGAAGGGTAGTCTGTTATATTCGTAGATGTCGAAAGGGGTGACGAATGCGGTAAATTTTTTTTGTATCTTCTTTTAGCGGCACTTGCCAGTATCCTTTACATAGGTCAATGCGGGAAAACCACTGACATCCTCCGGTTTCTTCAATGATCTCATCAATTCGTGGCATTGGGTACGGGAAAAGATCGGTCTGTTTATTTATTAGTCTATAATCTGTACACAGGTGAAACGACCCATCTTCTTGCGGAACAATTGTAATTGGGCGAAGCAAAAGATGAAGTTGAAGGCCTGATGATTCCCGCCTCTAGCATTCCTTGGAGCTCCTGTTTCAACCAGACTTTCTTGTCATGACTGAGCTTGTATGGTTTTCTCTTTACAATGGTGTGGTCTCGTAATAGAAAAGGTACCTCAATGGCCCTTGTGGCTTCTGGGTATGAACCAATACACAAAAGCTCAGGAAACATCAATGGTACATCCTCTCTGGTAGCCGGCCTACGGCAAGCGCTTGTGGGCGATATTAGCTTTAGCGTACTCTCTTCCGATTGTAACTACGTCATTCCAAAGTATGTTAATCTTCATGCGTGTCATATCAGGTCTTGACAAGATGAAGTCAAAATTGACTTTGGGCACTACTAGCGCTTCAACTTTAAACTTCTCGCCTTCATACTCCAGGCAAACTTGCACCCATCTGTAATACTCTCGACAAGAACCATCATAGCTGCATACACGAATGGGTTTCCCATGTACAATATCTCTGGCATTTACTATATTCTCGTTAATTAAACTGACAGAAGCGCCAGTGTCAATCAAAACTGACAGAGTGTGACCATCCACTAGCATCTGGACACCCAGAATTCCTGTCTTCACGAGAAAGACTGTTTCTTCAACAGTGCGACTTTCTTTAGTTATGTCCTGACACCGTGCACTCAATGTCATGCTGGTGTGTAGGCTAGATCCAGTGTTAGCCTCTAGGGCGCCTACAGGTGGGTGTGTGTTCTTGCCACAGTAATCACCTCTGCTGACTTTAGCCTTTTCATCAGGCGCCTTGTAATCAGGGGCTGTGACATATTTCAATGCTGAGAGTAGCTCGTCCATAGAGGCGAGTGACCTCACTAACATCTGTCTTTGATAATACTTTGTCATGCCACGTATGACCAGAGTGACGACAGAGGAGTCCGCCAATGTTGGGTCAGCTGTACGAAGTAAGCGCCACTTTTTGAAAACGTACTCCCTGATATTTGTGCATCTCTGTCTGTAAACAATGGCATTATCCCAAAGCTCTACAGGGTATGCCTCGAAAGCACTTGCGAAGCTTTTCTTCCATGCGGCCCAAGAAGTGTTTGCATATGAAGTTATTTGTAATTCAAACCACTTCCGTGCGTTCCCACAGAGAAAGGGCCTCATGTTACGTATGCGGTCTTCATCGCTTGTCCACTGGTTTCTGGCACATGCCCATTCGTAGAAATTCAGCCAGACATTAACGCTTGAATTGCCGTCCAAACATATCAGGTCTAACAGACACTTCTTTCTTTTCTCTTACATTTGCAGCTGACACAAGAAGTTCTAAAAGCTGCTGTTGTTGTTTCATATACAGCTTCTGCATTTCAAGTAATGCGTTAACGGCACCTTCATTGCTAGAATCAGTGAGATTTGTTGGTGTTCGTAATTCGCGTGCCGGTGGAGCTTTTACCAAATGAGACGCCAAATCGTCAAGAGTCATGTTCACGAACACGCTACCTTGAGCGACGAGGCCATCCACAGTAGCTCCGGCGATATGGGCGATCGTCTCCAGAAGGCTCGGAGTTGTCGTGTCTTCCCGCAGCTTTATCTCTGGCCTTCTGCTTGGAAGCCCACGATGAGAGGTCGCTCTTGACGACGAGTGAAGTCGAACTTGATCTTCATTTGCAGGCTCTTGACCTCGACTGCGCCAATGTAAAGTTTTCATGCAGACAATGCGACTGCATCTGTTTATGTTGTTGTTGTTGTTCTGTCTCGTCGTCTTCTTCTTTTCCTTGGCTCTGCTGCTGGCGCTAGCGATGCGGATCGCTACATTACACTTATTTCCTTCATAACAGCTTTGTTATTCGACAGTCGCGAGTTCATGACACAATTAGAAATTACCTGCTTATATATCTGGTTACGATCTAAAGCACCACGATCTAAAGCACCACTGTTACGGATCTAAAGCACCAAAACTGGCCATGTGGTCCCCTTTTCAGGAGCAGCTTACCTTGAAATAAGCGGACAGAATGATTATTCCCTCACTAGGCTTCTTGAAAGAAACGGAGTCAGAGGGGTCACTTTTCATTGATGGTTCATCTCAATAACAAGAAGTGCATTGCGCACATTAGATCTCTGGCGACCGAGTCGGTCCCCAGTGTGACGGAACGGTGATATTCAGAAACGCGCTCTGTTGTACTTTTCGCATGCTTGACATAATTGGTGGACTTCCTTTGAACGAATGAACGAGAACGAATAGGAAATAAAAATGCCCCCACCTCCCCGAAGGGAATCGTGAGGAAATGCGAATGCGCCGACACCGACTTCATCGCCTTGAGAGGCGCCCAGCCAGCGAACGGTCCAGAGTGAGGCGCGAGCGGACGGGAGAGTGGGGCGCAGGGAGGAGAGAGAGCGAACGGTGAGAGGAGCGGCGAAGCACTGCACCTACCCTCTCCTACACTCTCTCGCACCACATGCTCCGTTTGCTAGGGGCGAGGATAAGCGCGCGCGCCCGCAGCTGTTGCCTATGGGAGAGGGGGTGAGAGCGGAGAGATAACACCTGCCGGCGCGCGGACACCTCCTCAACCTATCCTCCTCCTCCGCGGACAACGCCGGACAACGCGGGACAACGCCGCCTGACATAGCCCGACTAAGAAATGCATTCGCATTTAAAAGCCTTCTGCGTCGAAGAAAGAAGCGCACGCACAAGCGACATAAATCTCGCGTAATAGCCCTCGACGTTCAAAGGCAGGAACAAGGGAAGAGTGCCGAGACAATAGCGCTCCTGCGAGACCGGGCTCTTTCTTCTCCCAGGGTGGCAACTTTCCGTCGGCTGTCCTCCATGCAGAAGCCATGTCGTTCGTGTTTATCTTGCCATCGCATTAGGGGTGTGCTGTTTGTTCTCGGCAGCAACCGCACATTCTAGCGCTAGCCGCATTTCCAGCCCCCCAACGCTTGCGATGCACGCGATTGAGTTATTGTCCATGCTCCAGCGATCGCTATCTCGCTTTCCGGAAATGGCTCTGTTACCGTTTTTGTGCTTGGCGTCTGCCGAGCATTTTCACGAGCCCACATAGTTTGCCTGCCCTCTTTTGTTTTTTTTCCTTTTCTTGTATCTGTTTTATTCACATGAGTTTATTCAGTGCCCGCAGATGGTGGATATTTGCTGAACTTGTGTGAACGTTTTAGATTCGTATCCATGATGTTGCGAAATATTTAGATATTATGATTCAGTTTCTTTCTTCACCTTATCGTATCAAGGTACAGTGACTCTCCGGAACATACTCTCGTAGATGGAGGCTGCATTAAACTTGCAACTATGGAGAACAGCGACTCTCCGATATTTATGCCTCATATAGCCTGTCCGGTGACCTTCACTGGGTCGTGTACAACTTCAAAAATACGTCCACTTTTAAAACACCAGCTACTTCGGCTGCCAGTAGCGCTGGCATACATAATGGCAAACAGAAGACCACACATCGGAAAAGTAAACAGGATTCCAGACAGGAATAGGATCAGGTTAGCATAAATGAGACGCAGTGATATTAATTAGGACTTGAACTCGTTGGCTGACCTGCGTTGGGGAAGGGGAAGGAAAACTGAGAGGAGGGAAGGAACGCCACATTTGTTGGCGCCGACGTAGTAACAGGTTTGTGAAAGACGCCCCAAACTATCAGTCAGTCTGGTAGCGCTAAGAAACTGTGGCAGCGCCTTCATTGCTTTTCGTGACTCTGACGGGTAGCGCCATGATTCCAAGAACTTGTCGATGGCCACGCGGTTTCCTTTCAGGTGATCTAGAGTTATACGACGGTGCGTTTGATTTTCAAAAATTTCACCATCTCCCGATGAAGGGAACCATGTGTAGATGTGAAGCAGCGGGCGCTAACGCTTACACGGGCGGCGGCGTTGACGCTGGCGCTCATCGCAGCGTTGCGCAGGAGAGAAAACTGGAGAGGCGCAAAGCACGTAGTGATGGAGCGGTGTGTCCTACTGCAACATGCCAATCGCTGCTAATGGGCAATGAGAGACAGAAGACTCCGACTGGACACAGAGACCCGCAGTCCGCTTTTAGCTAGCGCGCACGCTGCGAATTTTTATTGTTCAACAGCGCACAGGAGAAATCTCCCACCGGCACCACCTTGCAGGTCAAGATCCAGTGCCATATGTACGGGGTGGCCAGTGAACGGTTGTGCAGCGCGAGAGAGAGAGAGAGAGAAAAGACATTTATTTGGTCCGGACGAAAGAGGATGTGGTATTTATACATCCAACTCCTGGCTAGACCCATGTCGGGACGTGGAGGCCAAGCCTCTCCGCCCTCTCACGGGCCTTCCGGACAGCCGGGAGCTGGATGTCGTAGCTGGGGTCGTTGACAGCAGCGGTCCACCAGTCTTCTTGACAGCAGTCCTGCAACGCAGGGCATCGCCAGAGCATGAGCAGTCGGTTTTTTCAACCAAGAAACTCGCTAGCAGACGCTGCCTGCGTCCGCGTCACGAGGCGAGAGGGGGGGGGGAGCGTAGGAGAGGAGAGAGAGGGGGGGGGGACACGCATGCGCAGTGGGAGTGTGGACGGCGCGGGCAGGGATGCCTAGAGGAGACGGGGGGAGCGTAGGAGAGGAGAGGGGGGACGCGCATGCGCAGTGGGAGTGTAGACGCCGCGGGCAGGGATGGCTAGAGGAGAGAGGGGGGAGCGTAGGAGGGGAGAGAGGAGGGTTTGCGCATGCGCAGAGAGGGTGTGGTTGCCGCGGGGAGGGATGCCTAGAGGAGAGAGAGGGGGGAGAGTAGGTTTTTTATTTTTATTTTTGTTAAAGGGTTTGCGCATGCGCAGTAAGGGTGGTCACGCGGCACACCACCACCACCACCGGATTAAGCTTCGCCATAAGATGCTTCACATCTAAAATAGGGGCAGTTGCACAAAAGGTGTGCAGCCTTTTGTGCTGCTGTCCTTGTGCTAATGTAGCAATAATCCCACATGTAAGGCGAAAGTTGTGGGTTTATGTCTTGTTTCGAACTCAATAGTGATGTTTGTCTTGATTGTTCATAATAATAAAAAAAAACAGCTGTTAACACCATGGATGTTCATGATTTGATTTTCTGTACAATAATAATAATAATAATAATAATAATAATAATAATAATAATAATAATTTTTATTATTATATATTTTATTTACGAACACAAATACCCCAGACAGAAGAGGGAGAGGACAGGTTCACAACACCCATCGAAAGGGGCACAACATATGCCTTGCTCTTTCGGGAGGAAGGAAGAGATAGGTGACTAAAACGAAGAAAAAACATAGTTTCGCCGCAAGGGCGAACCAGGGAGTGTGATAGCACCACATTCGGATGTTATACAAAGTATGGCCAGCCGCTAACTCCTGGATCTAATCTCGCGCAACTCTACAAAAAGCTGGCGTAAGCGAATACGGCCACTGCAGGGAGCGAAGCGGCTTTCCTGCTGTCTGTCGTCTCAGCCTGATGTAAGTAACAGCCATGAATTTGCAGTTAATCCCCAAAGCCAGCTAGGAATCACGCCCTCTTGTCTCTAGAAATGATTCCATTTACGCGAATTACTGCGCGATATACCCATGTCCACGGCCATTGGTTGACTTCACCATCGCGAGCTGCATAGTTACCGTTGCCGCCGAACGATGCTCCCACGGGCCCGCACGCGTGCTCGCGATCACACTAAAAATAATCCGCGCGTTCGAACTAAAAATTAAAAGAAAGTGCTGAAGGGCATTACGCGCGCTGACGAAGGGACGCGTCTTGTTGCCTTCTTGCCACATCTCTCCTTTCAAAGCTTTCAGCGCGCTCGTTGGTTCGAAAGGAGCGAGAAAGGGCTTGAAGCGGGTCCCCAATCCTTGTAAGTCCACTCATAATTTATGCATTAAAAAAATTGTGGCAGTTGATTCGTTAGACAATAAGCTCTTTTAATGAAGCCATTAGACGATTACCTGGAAAAGTGTTGCAGGACCCCTTTAATTAAATTAATACGGCACTACCAGGTGAATCAAACATATTCCTTAACTTGAACCGCAACCATTAATTTCATACCACTATTATTTTTTACGAGACGTTTTTCTTAATATTCTAAAAGCCGAAACCAAGGGTTCGACCGGAAGTGCTTGGAAGAGAAACGAGGGTGCCCATTGTTGCTTGTGCCACTGGCACAAGCAACAATGGACACTTTTGTATCGGCTTACGTTTATACTCAAGTCTATTCACAGATATCTCAAGGCAGTAGCGTTCATGCGATACTTATTGCATCAACGCCTCAGTATTTATTGAGGACGTTCATGCCTCAATAAGTATTGGGACATGAACTTATTGATTCATGCCTCAATACTTATTTATTAGAACGCGATTCAGGGGGGAGGGGGTGTCATGATCTTCCCCCGCAAAGTATGTAGTTCTTGATAAAATATCTCTCTCGTGTGAGTCGCATATTTCATAAAAATGTCCTTACTGTATTGAAACCACTGATAACACGTATCTGAAGGTAGAAGATCTAAAAGGCATTTCTTAGAGCACCGATTACGTGAGATATTGACATTAAAGAGCACTGACACCACGATAGAAAAAGCTAATTTTACAATACAGGATTCATGAGTAGACCCACTCAGGGTAACTCAGACTCCGGTAAAGCCGTGCGTTGGTGTCTGAGTGAGTCCGGCTGAGTAATATGTTGGTGAGTTTGAGTTCGAGTGAGCCCTCAGAGCAAAACTTACTTCTTGAGCGAGTCTGAGTGACCTCCACTTTTTTTTTCCAGCCTATGTCTGCCACTAATAAAGAACTGAGAGCTGAGCGCTCGCCTGTTCACTTCACACTGTCCTTGTGGTTTGTGCGCACTGATATTTCACTGTGAATAATAACCAGCTCACCCAACTTTTACTTCTGCTGCTGAAACACCGAACTTTCGCGTGAGGGTGAGAAAGGCGATATCAGAATAAAATCATTGAGAAAATTATGGTCGGCATCAATTTAGTCCTCCACTGAAGCACGCTCGATTGTTAGTTCCCACTATATATTACAATGGCGCTTGCTTTCCCTTTACGTGCTCGCACCCGGTAGGCCCTGAACCAACGTAGCCCCCTAATAGGTGCATTGGGGGACGGCCGATTGTATCTCGTGCCCTGAATACCAAGTGACCAGATCCATTACGCACACACCGGATCGACCCACATGGCTATTAGAACTCGTTTCCATTCACCTCAACGCTGCGCGGAACTAGTCGGAAGTAGGTTGTTCTTTCTTGCTGTTTCCACTCAGTTTGAGTGTCGCATACTATGATTTAAAGCACCCCTGTTTTGTGTATTTAAATAGTCGTGTTTCAATGTAGCACAGTCGTTATTGCAGTAATTCTGCCATCCGGTTCATTAACTTTCGTCGGTACGCTTTTCTTCGCGCTGCTTCCTTAGGCGTGAAAGTATACGAACGTACCATTATTTCGGCACTGCTTAAATGGTTCACTCAAAACTATGTACATAAATTAATATATACCTACAGTATACAAAAATGAAAACTATAGGGTGCACCAATGTATTAAAATGAACTACTTCGCCCACAACTGCTAGACTAACTTATTACTGCGCTTACGTTGAAGAAGAGAAAGTAAGTTAAAAAATCTTTAACTGGTGTTTTTGTTGCAAGGTAGGTATAAGTATGTCTGGTCTCTATTACTCACGATTTACAAACGTTGCATAAACAGACAAATGCTGTAGAAGTTCACTCGAAGATAACGTGGTGCATTGAAACGTCTCATCTGAAAAAAAAAAGAAACACAGCATAAAGTATAGACTCAGTTCTTCCTGTCTCAGTGCACCTGTGCGTTTGTGTGCGTCATATGATCTTTAACAACCCACTTCCTACGTTTATCAGACTGCCTTCTTTCGGTGCGTCGATTCGACTGGTTCTCGAGATAAGAAACAGTTCTTTCTCAATGCCATCGTGCTCAAAACACCATTAAAGCCACGCTTCGCTTCAGTGTCCGTCCTTCCCTTATGAAAAAGGTTACGGTCATGGTCTTGGGACAAATCTTTGCTCAATTCGTCTGAATGAGCAGAGCCAAGCTGGTCGAATGGACCTTATGTGGATCTAGAAAAAAATAAAAAGAATTCCTTCCTTTTTTTACACCTATCATGCTCTGTAAACTAACACAAAGAAAAAAAAATCACTCCATATCCACGAAGTGAAATGATGATGAGTGGGCGAAGCTCGATCGTTTTCATCCATGGCAGAAAGAGAATGTGTGGTCTGGAACGCGCTTATACTACATGGTCATCAGCGTCATCGTCATCGTTATCACGTGTAGTGGGTACATTCCACTATACTGGAACGCGCTTATACTTCATCGTTATCACGTGTAGTGGGTACATTCCACTACACGTGGCTACCTACCTACCTACAACTACTACTGCTACTACTACTACTACTACAGAGGAGGGACAGACCCACACCCTTAGGAGCTTCGCCCCTAAAAAAACAAGCAATGCCACTAACTCTGACAATAATGGTATCTCTATTATTGCGATAGCAATTATATGAAGACTCTCGGCTGATATATATATAAAAGGCACAAAGAAAAATAAATCAGAAGAAAGAAATTCGAAGGCACCCGACCAGGGATTCGAACCAGTGACCCCCCCGCACCGCAGCGCGGTGCGTCAGACCACTCAGCCGACTTCTGGTTCACCCGTTAGAAGGGGCGAATGCGCAGAGAAATGTCTTTAGAGTGAAAAGAAGCCAACGCCGATCATTACTCTTTCTGGCACGCTTCCTTTTATTCATGCGGCATCAATAACCGCCTCAATTTTTGTGGAACACAGCTGCCGTGAATGTTTACATTTTGTGCACGTGCTTACATCAGTTTGACATCCGCGATGTGTTGCTGTATTGTGATGTTTAGAAGACTAGGGGTGTGGGTGTGAACAGCGACAGTAAATATGTTACATCGCCGCGCAGTTGTCGCGAAATAAATGAGCTCTGGTTCGCAATTGCCCCTTCCAACGTGTAGACAAGAATGCAGCCGCCACTTGATATCGATATGCTAGAAACGCAACTCTGGCAATTCTTGCACACTCAATTATCTCTGCCGTACTTTAATTTAACAGTGAAAGGTGTGCGACGCTAAAATGCACGAACTTCTATCTTCGACATGCGCCGAGATGAGCCCCAGCAAGTATAACTTCCCCATCTTAGTCTACCACCATGATTTCCACCAAAGGATCGGCCTAACGTACCGGCCGAGCCCTTATACGTGTCACAGGCGCTTCAGGTTTCAGCATACGCGATTCTCACGAGTACGAATGACTTTACAGCACAGCTGTGGCATCGTTTAACCTAAATGAAGCATTGTTTCTTGTGTACGGTATCCGCGCAAGAAGCGACGAGCATCGATGCGACGCGCTTCCATGAAAACAGGTCGATCCACCTCTTCACGCATGGCTCAAAGTCAAAAAATAGAGCACAGACAGTTGTTCGCCGAATGATTTGCATCAAACCAATTCCCACAATGCGTACGATCTGCCGAATTGTCTGACGCAGATTTCAACATCATTAATTGTATTTCACTGCACGTAACTAATTTCCCGTTTTTGTCATGAAAGGAGCTCCCACCAAATCTGTCTCAATTTCGAAGTTTACATTTCCCTCGTCACTTCGTTCATTAGTTGTCAAACAATCTTTGTGCAATTCCTGACTAAGTGATCATGTTGTAAGGCAACGAGGTGCCGGCAAATTGGAAAAAAAACCTTAAATATTGGCACTCCAGCATTGACGTCACATCTCCTTTTCCTTTTTTCTTCGATACGTTCATCATATACGCTAGCGCTTGCGGCCACAACGCTCCATGCGCTCGTTAATGGTTTCTGTGGGAACACGTGGGTGAATGGCAGTGCGGTTGGCTGACGCTCGACCGCACACAATCGACCCATCGTCCTTGCTCTGCAATCTGCTGCCTTTCTCGGAACTCCAGTAATTTAATATTTCTTTGTGTGTGTTTATATAGGTAAGTGTTTGTGTGTGCTTGCATGCGTGTGTGCGTTCGTGCGTGCGTGCGTGCGTGTGCGCGCGCGCGCGTGTGTGTGTGTGTGTGTGTGTTGTGTTGTGTTGTGTTGTGTGTGTGTGTGTGTGTGTGTGTGTGTGTGTGTGTGTGTGTGTGTGTGTGTGTGTGTGTGTGTGTGTGTGTGTGTGTGTGTGTGTGTGTGTGTGTGTGTGTGTGTGTGTGTGTGTGTGTGTGTGTGTGTGTGTGTGTGTGTGTGTGTGTGTGTGTGTGTGTGTGTGTGGGTGTGCGTGGCTGTGCGTGCGTTTGTGGCTGTATTGCTTTATTTATATTGGGACAGTTGGAAGATATTTCCAGTCGCTGCGGTCACTACGTATACTGAATTCCTTCACTGTAACTGTTTGGCTGCCCACAATGCACAGACCGCTCGTTCGGGCTAGAAGGACTATAGGCAAGTTGAAATGAAGGCAACATCATATAAGGTGTAAAGTATAACAGGTGGTGCATATGCAATGCAGAATACGCAGAAAGAAAGAAGAAGCGTGTGGAGTTTCAAAAGAAGCGCTAAAGAAATCTGGATAACTGATCCTGTTTACTTTCATAAAATTCAATAAGCGAGGGTAAGACGCGGTGCCAGGATGCGCGCTGTAGTATATTCGATCTGCAGTCAAGCTTTATGTTTCTCAATAATTAGGCGTGCAAGGCAACATGATGGCGTGATATAATTGAAATTTCAGCCCACATCTGATTGCCCAGTCGCGCAGTGCTCATGTTCTATAACTTTTTTCCTCAACCTTCTTTATTCCTCGCTTTATTTACGTTGCTTTCTTGTCTTCGCTGTGAAAAGAAACGCGACGTATGCACCAACGTAAATCCCACAATCAGGAGGAATTAGTTGAAGTGCACAATCAAAGGGCAGTAGAAAAATGTTTCTTGACTAGTTATGCAAGATGATTGTATGTTCGGTACCACAGTGAAACATTCAAAAGGCTTCCCAAGGCACACTTCATATCTCCCCCCCCCCCTCAAAAATATATTCAGAACTTGAGCGCTTTTTAATTGACAAGTTCGTTGATTCATTTTTGTTGTTGCTGACAACTTTTATAGCATGCATAGAAAAGCCTTTTTTTTAAAAGAATTTCTTGCACCCAACGAGCTGTTGTGACAGGAAAGAAATGCAAATTTATGCGCAGTACGCTCTCCCACGCATTCCGTAAAATGGAAGCACGCGCAACATTCAGCACTTAAACTCACTCAATGCCTTGCGAAGTGAATTGTTTCAGAAAAAAATAAGCGTTCATTTGAGAGCAGCAAGACATAATACAATGCAGTCGCTGGCTTGAAAAAGAAGCAGCAAACTCTAGACTTAAGACTGGAATATGCATTCTAGAACTCTTTTTGTATTTAACCGTGAACACTAAACTTCGTTCGTCACTCCTTTTCTTGTAATCTAATCTTAAGAAACTTGGACACTTCAAATTCTTAATATAACTTCAGCCTCTCTTTAGAAAGTCTTTTTTTATTAACATGCCATTACGGCCTGCAACCAAATGTGCCGATTCTTTCATATATACAGGCCGCATGCTTCCCTATTCGCTTGAGAAGCGAGGTTAAACAAAATGAAAGAAAGAGAAACGCATATGTTCAGAACACTGCAGTAAAGGGTTCTTTAACGAGGAGTCATGCCTTGAAACAAAAAGATTTGAACGCAGCCAGCTCTCCACGAAGGGATAATGTGTTTATTCGCGCCAAGCGAGAGTGAGGACAGTTTTCACGGCAGGCTTAAATGAAGCGCAGATGCGACGCACAGTGCTCCGTGAACACCGCATTCTGCCCGCGGCGCTGCTTCTATCTGACTTCCGGCCTTCTTGCGAAAAGATAGAAAAATGTGCATAATGATTGCGCAGCTGGACCGAATGCAAAGCCGGCCGCTCCGTTTTTCTGTGTACTGTACTATGTGTGAGTTTCCTTTCTTGTCAGATATGCAAGCCAGTCTTTGCGACTCAAGTTACCGGAGGCGGTAGCTCCATGATTGCTTGGAAAGCGCTTTCGATATGCTCTTTAAAGCAATTCACGGTGTCTCTGACACGCTTCGTTACATGGGTGGACCGGTTACGTAATAAATGGCCACGGTTTAAACAAGGTATGTAAAGAGGTTGTAAGGCAATTTTTTTTGTTCTTAAATCACATTTATTTACGTTTTTAAGCAGACTACGTGCACTCCGAAGGAATTTTCAGGATCTGCGTCAAAACACCAGTATCGGTCTATAAAGTGTCATACTGGAAAAAAACGTTACTGCATGCAATGATAATTATTTAAACGATATTTATATGGTATCTAAAACAGCGCCAGTGTAAAACTCTAAGCTAAGGTGCATATATGCAGTAACTTGTCAATAACTGAACAACGTGACTATGACGACACCGGTCGATTACTAATCTCAGTTCAGATGATTCCTTTGATGACAGCAGCCACAAACACGTGGACCTACAACACGTGCGAGAATTGCACACAGATGCGTCCTTCGAAGAGTGCAGTATCTCATCATGCCGTTTTTTCCCGGGTATTGGAATTCTGCCTAGTACCATGAGCGCTCTCACTTCACAGTGGGGCATGAAACAGACTCAAAAGAAGGCCCTATATAAAAACACACTCAAAACAAGACATGGGGTGGAATATTGGTGGAAATAAAAAGCGGGGGAAGAGATTGATATAGCAGGAACCATTACAGGGGCAAATAACAGTACAACGAAAAAAACTGAGGCTTCATCTCAAGGTTGTACATTAAATAAATAAGTGAATAAATAAATAAATAAATAAATAATATAGCATGGCGAAGTAAAGTGAAAGATGTCGAAATTGTCCTTAAAAGTTTAGTAAATTTAACTAATCATTATTTAAAATTTTTTTAATATACCATAATTACATTGCAAACTGCAGCTGGCCAAATCCAATGATATCATCTTACCATTACTTTGGAAAAGTAATAACGTTACTGTGAAATTACATTAACAAAATTTCATCAATCATGCGCTAAGCCATTACACTTATTTATCGCACGTATGTACCTTGAAATCTAATAGATATTTGTGATTGCATCCCATAAGCTGCTGCAGCCAATACAAGGGAGCAATATAACGTTGTCCGCGTCCAGAGGACTGAGTGTTCAAGGAGACCCTGAAAAGTCGCTGTGCTGATGCGGGTGAGGGTCGAGATCTGTTGAACATCACGGATGTCTTTATACTTGGGTTATTCTTGAAGAGAATCAGTCAGCTAATGACATCAAAAATATTGCGCCAAACCGCTAAATTTTATATCTTTGCGGCACTGTTTATAAGCTCCGGAAAGGAATGAGGCGCCAATATACCAAATCTTTTTTTTATCGTGGTTGAAGCGATTTTGTTATGTTTTATTTCATTGAAAAATTATTCATCATCGGACATATATTGAAGCGATTTTTTCTGTAGATATGAACTTGCGGTTTTTCCAAACCACCTAGCATAAGAGATGTCAGAGTGTCAAAGAGATAGCAAACATTAAAGACGAAATGTTCGCGAAAAAAAATGCAATCTCGGTTACAAATGCACCAGGACGTCTCACTTAACTGCACGGACTAAGGTTGTATTTGCACCTAATGCTACTATCAGAATAACAGCGCGCATATCAAAACTATACGAAAGTACAGAACAGCACCTTCTAACTTTAAACAAAGCAAAATAAGGCCAAACCTACTGAGGTAAATGGAAAATTTGGTCTGTTACGCTGGTGGACATGCTTCAATTACCTGAGAAAAAAAATAACGACAAAGAAACTCGGCACTCCTGTTCAGTAATTGATTGTCTTATTACTTAAAAGGCAATTGCGACGTCCTCTAATGGACAGCTTGCAAAATAGTTACGGCGCATGCGCGAGCAAGTTTATTTTCCACCAGATAACCTCGACCACAGACTGGCACGCAAACAATTTTTTCCATTCACCGTTTTGTCGTACCCGCGTGCCTTCAGTAAAAGCACACTGAGCCTGGAAAGCAGTCTGTGCACGAGAGTTTTTGGTTGGAAAACAACCTTGCAGGAAAGCCGCCTTGCAGATTTTTGCAAATGGTCAATTGTATTGACACGACCTGGCTGCCACCGTCTTTTTACACACATGCTTCGACGAAAGAAAAGCGCAGATTTTGGAGGTGTCCCGTACTGAACGCTATTTCAATTTTGTGTTAGTGCAGATCGTGTTTTACTAAATATCTAGGAACGCTGAATTTGCTGCGCACGTGTGTTTTGTTCTCGCTTGAAGGGTCTTGGAGGGTGTCGTCGTTGATTTTTTTTTCTACCGATACTTCAACACATGCCATGCATTTGCTTCGTTAAAGGAGACCGACAGAGCCGTGTCTCCCTAATCATGGCATGTATCAGGCAAACGATGTGAATGCTTCTGACGTCATCAACTGGGATTAAAGGATTAACGCATTTTTAACTCGTATGGGTTTACAACAGCGGCTATGCTAGGATGAGAAAGGAAAGGAGCCCCTTTGTTCTGAAGTTGATGCATACACAACGTAAAAAGAATGATAGGAACGAGCATCTTGCAAAACTATTTCAGTTATTAAATAAGAAATAACAACCGTTGTAAAGCCGTTGACGTAGCATGCGCATTGGTTATAAGGCTAGGATTGGGATCCTACGTTGACGTTGAATATTTATATATAATTTTGACGCTCACAACGATTAGGCCTCGAACAGCGCACAATGCAGTCTTTACAGGCAGTCGTGTGCGCACACCCATACGCATTTTGCCATGTTACCTGAGAGTAAACTCCAAACTTACACTTAGTTTTCTTTAGTTTTTATTTTTCTTTTGTTAGACGCGCTGAGAGCACTAAAAGAAACATGACCAGATGGGTTTCCATCATATGCCCTACGCTGTATTCCAGAGCGGTGCTCTTTGTGCAGGCAGCAATTTCTATATTTGAGAGGTTTTCTAGATTCTTCATTATCTTGTTGTGGCGGCGCCCGAAAAGTCGCGCGCTGCATGCTTCAACAAAATAGATATGCATTTTCCAGCGTAGTTGAAGAGTGCAAATAAAGGGCTGGCCAATGAATTGTGTACGATGCCCCTTTCGAGCTTTGTTTTTGGGTAGCGAAAAGCGAAATGGGCAACCAGCGTGAGCACATCATAAGCGGTGGAATTCAACAAACAAAAATACGCAATATAGTTACGAAATAACAAATCACAATTGAACGTTATGGCAGCGTTCATCGTAGTGGTGAGAAGAGCCCAGGAAATATGATGGGGACTCAATAGCCTATGCTTTCTTGGAGACCACGAGAACTAGACGCTGGTAAAAAAACAAGTGATGTTTTCGAAATAGGTGACACAACTCAAAAACACCCGTGGCTGCTGCTTGAAATGACGGCGTAGGGAAGACAGCAACTCGTATTAAATAGCGCTCTTCTTTGTTGAGGAAGGCTGTTATATACGGCCTGAGGAAGCGACGTCAAAATTTGTTGCCCGTTCACTTAGGATACCGGAAGAAGCAAGTTTCGAGGTGCACTGACGATTGCCTTCATTTGTCATTGTTTCCTGCAAGGGCACGCCTTCTGTGTCTTGGGAAAAATCTGACACCAAGTTCCATACACAGCTGCGAAGAAATAGTGCCATGAAAAAATAAACCATACCCGTATAATTCCAAAAATAACCAGAGCGCAAACACGTGCGCACGCAGACGCACACACAAACACACACACACACACACACACACACACACACACACACACACACACACACACACACACACACACACACACACACACACAAACACACACACACGCGCGCGCGCACACACACACACGCACACACGCACACGCACACACCCACACACACGCACGCACGCACGTACGCACACACACACGCACACACCTCCCACATACGCGAGTATGTGGGGGGGGGGGGTGCGTGCGTGAATGTGTGTGTGTGCATGTGTTTTTGTGCTGTAATTATTTTGGAAATGACCTACCAACTGTCCCAACAACAAATTTTTTTTTATACGCGTATATGTCACGTTAAGACGAACAAGCTTCGTTCTCGGTAAAGAGCAAGGAAAATGAAAGCCTGTGCTTGCCGGAACTTTTTTTTTTAAGATAAACTATAGGTAAGTCTGCTTTTCCCGTCTCCTCCCGCAGTCTCGTATCTAACTCAATTTCAGAGGCTGCATCCCCCCTGGTTGCTGACGCAGTGCAAACCTCTTTACGAGTGAATACGCTGCATTCTAGACTCGGAACAGCCCCGCGGCTTTATGCCAGGGCAACTTATTTGTCTTTCCGAGTTGAAAGAAACCACCACCTCGCCGCAACTTGCAGTTCGTGCTCATTAGTTCTTGTTTTCCTTTTAAATTGTGTTGGTTCAACATGAGTTTCTCGGCGTGGCTAACTCGGTGTGTGTGTGTGTCTGTTCGTGCGCGCCTGTGTGTGTGTGTTTTCAAGGGAGGAATGTCAACACGAAGTCGCCATAGTGTTTACTCTTATCAAGGGTGCTCGGCAATGTACCTTGCAATGAGGTGCGCTGCAGTCCGCAACGCGCCCCTTTCGGATCTGAAGGTTGAAAATTCACTCCCTTGTGGCGGCAAATTGTTTTGTCGTCGACTTTACTTTCTTCACATTGCCACCATTCATAATGTGAAGGAAACCAGAGCACTACACAGGTACACATTTCACTTCAATTACTTAGTTTTCAAACGAACATAGTAAGCAATACACAGAAAAGCTGCTGTCATCTTCTTTACATCTCTAATGGCTGATTCTACAACGCCAATCTACAGTTAATATCACAACCTAATTTCGCTGCACGTAAACAGAAAATAAGTAAAATCTTAGTTTGCTCTTATTTCTGGCTGTCGGTGGCCGGGGTTGCAGTTGAACACACGATGGAGCCCTCGGGCCCTGGCCGCGGGGACGACGTGAAATCAGGGACCGGTGCGATGCCGATGGGCGTTCTGTCCAGGCAGAATCACTGTGTTTCTTCCTTTCGCCCAATAGCCGAAATTCGACTGCCTCAAGTTCCAGCTCGGCTTCTTCGAAATCTTGCTGCCCTTTCCCGAAATTCCTTCGTGGTGGAGTGCAGGATAGGAGCCTTTCTTTTTCCGCTACGTCTGTGCACGCAGTGTTTATACTGAACTTTTCCTGGTGCCGGCATCGTGGGGAGCCCACGGAGGGGGGCAAATTTCGCTTTCGAGTCTCCTAAGACGACACGCAGGCGCAAGCCGTCTTCTTTTCGTCTCTTTCTTCTCAGTCTATGTATTCATCGTTCTCATTAAATTTGTTTTCCAAAAAGGAGATAAGCATAAGAATAAGCAAAAACAGTGATTACTGTGAAAAAATAATGATAATGTCTTTTTAGACAGAGAGAAGTTCATGTCTGATCATATCGTTTGGTATTTTGTTCGGCGCTCTCACCTTCTTTCTTTCTTTACCTCACTTACAAAGACCTATGTTTCGCTCCCTTAAGGCGAAAGCCTTAGTTGGCTCATCAAACGGGAAATTTGGTCATACGGCGTCGAGGACGAGTGAGGCAAGAAATCATCATCACATGCTGACGTCACCATATGACTTCATCATGATATCACAGATCGCAAACATTTGTGACATTACCATGGCGTGACAAATCCTGGCGTGACGTCGTGTGACGTAACGCCACAAGAGGCTGTTGTAGCGCCCTCCTTTGGACGGCGAAGAAAACCGGAGAGTGCGCGACTTCAACAAAAGAAAATGAAGAAGTCGCTTGGCAGTAGCACGTGAAGCCACGGCTGAAGCCACATCGCAACGAGCGGTGTTGCGCCTTTAAAGCGCGCGCCTTTAGTGCTATTCGCGCCATCTTGTGGTGATAAGAAAAAAAGTCACAGTTTCGCCAAAAGGCGAAGCAATGAATGCGATAGCAACAAATTGGAATGTCAAGCGACGCATGGCAAGCAGGTCGAAACGTGCAGCGCGCTTTTCACGCACACAAAACCACACGCACAGGACGAGAGCGAACTAAAAACATTCACAGCTTGACACTTAACGCACTGCTCAAACAAAAACGACGCACGAAACGTATTCACAGGTACAGACGAGCGCGAACTAACAAGTGTCACAGTTGTTACTTCGCTGTGTTTGAAAAGCGTGCTCTTTTCGCCAACGGGGGGGACTGCAGCGAGCGATGTGACCTTCGCGCGCTCGGTAACTACAACGCTATCGTTCCGGCGAAAGCCCCCTTTTCCGCCACCGCGAGATAAGCGCGCGCGCATGGGCATCTACCCTCCCCAGCCCCCCCCCCCCTTCCCGTTAAGTGCGCGCCGGAGAGCTAGGAGCGCCTGAGAGCGTGCGTCGCGACGAACGGGGCGCCCAGCTAAGCCCCGCCGAGCGCAGCCTTTGCGCCATCTCGCTGGTAATGCTGAAAACACACTGAAAACTCACTGTATATAAATAGCTCGCCGTTTGAACGTTGAAGGACGTGCGCTTTCGTGGCTCAGTGGTTAGCGCCGCGCGCTGCAGAGCGACAGGTCCCTGGTTCGATGTCGCGCGTAGGAAACATTTTTCTGAATTATTTTTTTGAGGTTTTTATAAATATATAGATACATATACATATACGGGACATGACGGCAACGCCAAAGCCGACGGCGAAAACCAGCCGCGAGTGTCCATATAATTGCTATCGAAATAAAACAAATGCCTCTGAGCTCTGCGTACCGCCAGAGGTAAATGGTGTATATAAATAGTTCGGCGTTAGTATGCTAGAGAACGTGTAATCTGTGGTTCAGTCGTTTTGCGTGGCGCGTTGTGGAGCGAGGCGTGGGTACAGCACCCGGCGAGGGAACTTTTTCTTCTAGTTCTTTTTTGTCATCTGTTAGAGCACATTTTACGTCATATCCGTGACGGAAATACGCCAGGAAAGTCTTTGTCGGGTCCGGCAGAAAACAGTTTCATGGTAAACACAAACACGCACACAAACACACATGAAGGCATTCCAATTAGAGTTGTTTTGACCGGCAAGAATATCGCAGGAAGCCTAGCAGCACTAAAATTACCATGGGCTCATGTGTTAACAGGATGGTAATTATATCAAAAACACAATGGCGAGAACTCTATCAACAGCGGCACAAGTCCTAAAGTCATCAGCACTGTGTCTGAACAAGATGCGTCACGCTTAGGTTGTCACAGAAATTGTGAGTCGCGAAACTCGTCGTCATGAAAAGAGGGGGGAAAATGAATAAATTATATACGTGCGCGTTTGATTGCCAAAATCACAAAAATAAACATGCATGGAAGAGAACTGCACATTGAGAAACACACACACACACACACACACACACATATATATATATATATATATATATATATATATATATATATATATATATATATATATATATATATATATATTCACGTACGCTTTCTGCTAGCAAAACATATGTACCTATCTATCCTTAAACCTAAGGTTTTGTATATAAAAAGCGAGAAAGGGGCAAGCTAATTTGGGGATAAAGATCCTCTTTGGCAGTTATTGACTATGTGGCGTTATACCACAACTTGCGCCATGCTCCAATGCTCATTCAACCGGCTTAATATAACTTAGAAAAACCGGCGGATCTCACGGATTGTGGGAATAGATGTTGTGCGATGAAGTTAGCAAAGAACAAATGAAGCTGTACATAACATGCATGTCATGATTTTCATGTTAGGACTTGTCATTTATGTTTCTCATATAGTCACGTCACGCAATACCGATTTTGCTGCATATCAAGCTAGCGAAACGGCCGCGAGCGCACGATGAGCGAGGCATGCAAGTAATTCTGTAACATGACAAGAATGTCATGATTTTCATGTTGCTATCTGCCGTTAATGTTAGACATGCAGTGACGTCGCGCAATGACCAATTTTGGTATATAACAAGCTACCGAACTGACCACGAGCGCACCATGAGTGTGGCATACAAATCATGCTGCTGATGACATGAATGTCATGACTTTCATTTTTCCACTTGTCATTTAAGTTCGTCATACAGTCACGTCATGCAATACCAGTTGTGTTGTATATCAAGCTAGCGAACTGGCCGCGAGCACACCATGAGCGTGGCATGTAAATCATGCTGTACATGACATGAATATCATGATTTTCATGTTACCACTTGTCACTGAGGTTCTCCGTACATTCACGTCACGCAATGCTAATTTTGGTGTGCATAAAGCTAGCAAAACGTCCGTGAGTGCACCATCAGTGTGGCATGTAAATGATGTTGTGCATGACATGAATGTCATGATTTTCATGTTACCTTCTGTCATTAATGTTGCCCATACAGTCACGCCACGCCAAAGAAATTTTTTATGTATATCAAGCTAGCGTACCCGACGTGAGCATGCCATGAACGTGCCAAGTAAATAATGCTGTATATGGAATTCGTGTCATGATTGTCATGTGGCCACCTGTAATTAATGTTCGTTATACAGTCACGTCACCCAATACCAACTTTTGTACATGTGAAGCTAGCTAAGCAGCCACGAACGCACCATGAGCATCACATATATGTGATGCTATACATGGCATGCACGTCATGATTTTCGTATTACCACATGGCACTTATGTTAGTCCTACAGAAATTTCTCGTCATACCAATATTCGTATATATCAAGTTAACGAAATGACCGCTAAGCACCACGGCCATGGCATGGAAACCCCGACGTTCATCACAATCACGGTTTTCATGATACGACCAGTCATTTAGGTTCATCACGCAGTTATGTTATGCTATACTAAGTTTGGTATAAATCCCATTAACGATACAGTCCGGAGAGCAGAAAGTCGTTGGCGGCTAGATAGACACGCTCAAAGTCACCGAAGTTCAATATGAAATGCTTCGCTTTTGAATAAGGTGTGTATCCATAAAACTATTCGCGGCGATAGTCAGCAGGACGCAAGCATTTTCACAGGGCCATTCATTCAGACAGAAATGGATATCGCTCTTCACGATTCGCGAAACGCCGGGCCCGCCAAACTTCATCGTGCGCCCACCGCACAGGCAAGGGTCACTCAGGCACTTTATACCCTCTCGTAATAGGACTCCATTTGCCACCCAGAACCTACTCACTCCCGCAAGGCCGCTACCCACTCCCTGAGATTGTCTCGTGAAGAAGTCTAGAAAGAAGTCACTGAACAAGTGTACTAAAATAAAAGGGGTTTGAGCCCCCGTCTGCTCCAGTGCGAAAAAAATGTGGCTGGCCACGTTCACCAAATAAGCTTGTCCTCTTGGAGATCGATTCTCTTTTTACAAGGCTGTAAATCTCGGGGAAATGAGCTGCAGCACCACTCCCTAGGGTCCAGGGCACCGGTTTATGTTGTCGGAAAGCTGGGACATACAGTAAGCTTGACCGTCCATGTACCGCGAATACTATCGTCGCCCCATATTAGCGTCCGCTGCATTTTCCTCGGCGCCAGGCTCCTACCGAGATTAAATGGGTCATACAAGATGGCTATACGAAAAGGTCAAGGAGCCTGTAGTCGCCATAATGTTTCGCGTGGAAGAAACCGCGCCTTGCGAGTACATGTTCAGGGTTTTTATAGGGCCACTAGGGTTCCGTTAACAGATCTTGCTGAGGACTGAGGAACGCGCTATAAGTTCAGCGACCGGGAGCAGCATAGTAGTCGAAGAAACAAGTATGCAGTGAAACAGATACTGTCTAATGTGTATTTCTTCATAAGCTACATGAATCGATGCTTTACGAGTTGGCCAGAGGGTATAGGCTAACAGTAACAGAAACTTAGCTACATGGTCAGCAAGGGTGTTTCTTCACCATATGAATATAAGAAAATGCTATTTTCGCGGTGCTTCATTTAAAATGCATATTTGAGGTTAGAGATTCCACTCCCAAACAGGTAGCGTAGCGATTAGTCATAAATGGCCTTCCCGTGACAAGAGATCACTCTTGAAGGGGTCCCGTGGAAGGTCTCCACATTAGAGTTTTCTCCTTGACTTCAGGATGACAAATTTGAGGGTCTTGTCGAGCTGCCTAAAAGGCAGCTGTTTCTTTCACTCCTCATGATCTGTATTGCTAAAGATATAAACATATCTATCTATCTATCTATCTATCTATCTATCTATCTATCTATCTATCTATCTATCTATCTATCTATCTATCTATCTATCTATCTATCTATCTATCTATCTATCTATCTATCTATCTATCTATCTATCTATCTATCTATCTATCTATCTATCTATCTATCTATCTATCTATCTATCTATCTATCTATCTATCTATCTATCTATCTATCTATTTAGCGAGCTGTCGACTTCCGTGAAGATTAGATGAAATGGCGGTGCTTTGAAATTTCCCGGAGAGCAAAGATCCTGCTATCGGAATCACAGAGATGTTGAGGTACGCCTCGCAAATCACGCATTGAAGTCTAGGTCACTGCTGAGTAAAGTAGCAATGATTGATATTGGGCTGCCATGTGGCTAAACGGACCTGTACCGAAGATTACAGGGGGCAGCTGTGGTCACTCATTTTTTAATAAGCGTACGTGGCCTTAGGTAATGACCTGCGCAAGGTGCGAAGTATGTCAACTGGGAAGTGTGTCTCCTCATCGAAGAGGTGCGTGAGTGTGCGACTTGAGAGCTACACGGTGCGCGACATGGCCCTTATACGATACGGAGTGCATAGTTTAAGATGCTTTTTTATTTCGCTGTTTTTCAAATTGTTCACGACGAGTTAAAGACCTCAACAGCTTTGGAACTGACACTGATGATGGATAAAATGTAATCAGGGCAGCGATGTGATCAAAACAAAGCGACACGCCTCCTGTCTTCTTCCTTGCATGGTTTTAACACGTTCGTATGCGTTACCTAAATAGAAAAGCATAAAACGCACAGGGATCAAAACTTGATGATGATGAATAAAATGGCATCAGACCAGTGGTACCAGGAAAAAAAAAGCACCACGTCACCGCCATTTCACCGGCACTATTGCTAACACCATTGTAGGCCTGAGCAAAGTACAAACACGCAGCACTACAGAATTAGTAGTGAGTTTTTGTCAGTATGATTCATTGTGTGAGGGTGCCGACGTATATCTTTTATTTCCAAAATTTGTTGCAGTGGCTCCCGTAACTGAAATTAGAGATAACTTCAGTTACTATCTCAAGCGAATATCTTTGTCATTTACAAAGCAGCGAGCGTGCAACATACAAGATGAAGCGAGTAGGCCAAGTGAGACGCACAACAGCTGTTTTTTTTTTAATTTTTGTTCGCATATCCTCTTTTGTTGTTCTGAGGGCGAAGGCTGAAGGTCTCAAATATCCTAAACTTCACGGGCAACTATTTCCCAAGTGGGGATAGTTCCTCCGTGAAAATTAAAGAACAAACTCATGAATGCCTCCTACCTTCTGCGTTCGTTTGCACTTCAGGAGCTCGACACAGTTCAAGTGAACTTCTCCAGAATCTTTCCGGGTCCTGCTCCAAAGCGGAAGCGCCGAGAGTAAACTGGCTATTTTTCAGGTCGTTTTACATTTTTAGTTTTCAACCGACTCCAAGGGACACGCGCGACGGCCTCCTAAACTAATTTTCTTGGAAACGCCCAGGAAGAAGTGAGTACCTGGCTGCTTGGAATGACCCTCCAAGCAGTGTCTTGGGAAGAACGTACGGCGAGGCCTTTCCAGGCTGGCGGGAAATCAGTTTAGGGAGCATGTGCGTTGACCATGGTAAAGAAAGTCATTTGCCTGGAAGTTAGACAACAAGCGCTTTCACTGCGCCTGCGCAGCTCAAGCAGGTTGCATTAAATAATTCGTAATTAGCAAGCATGTTTAGCGTAACGTAATTAAGTTAGATGAGTAAACTACAAGCATGATGTCTCCCGTAGTCCACTATCGCTGGTGCCAGCATAATGTGTTCTGCTTTGGTAATACGTACAGGAGCTAAACATGAGCGCAAATAAAGCCATTGGTGTTGTGATCGCTCACATTCACGTCAATCGGCCTGACGTATTTTGACCATCTCTAAATTTACGGATCAATAATGCCATTACCTAGAATAATTCGTGCTGTGCGTAGATAGAGGAGCCTTCTTCTCCTGTCTGGCCAATAGCCAAGTGTATAGACAAATTGGCATAGATTTGTGTTCCCATAGCTAGGTGCCATGTATGCTTAAAATGTTTGTGGGGAAAGTGTGATATTTCGGAAAATTTATTGTTCTGGACCTAGCGGTTACAATAACAGAGATGCACAAATGCTGTGTTTATCTTTCGTGCAATACTATAATAAATAATAATAATATGCGTGGTTTTACATGCCGAAACCACGATATGATTGACTCGCGCCGCGGTACAGATCTCCAGAAATTTTGACCATCTGGTATTCTCTAATGTGCACCGTTATTGTAGAGTACACAGTATAGTACAATAGCTGCCGCATAGTGTGGATTTAGGAAAATGTCGCAAATTCTTTATTCATAGGGGGGGGGGGGGGGGGGTAGTTATCCAGCCGATTGTAATATAAAGTGGCTTGTGTACTACGGAACCAAGACGGTACGCTAAAAAAATCTGCAATTCAAAAAAAAATTAGATTCAAGAGAAATACTGGAGTCAGCTACACTTCGAGATTTCTTTTTCAAACACATGAACTACTCAAAATGATATTGATCAATAACCAACAAACTTCAAACGGTTGTAATATCCAGAAATAATAACTTGTAATCATAGGTCACTTTCGCCAAGGCCTGTATGTGGCTGCTTTTTGTTTCGTCTATTTAAAACAGCGAAAGGAGGCGTGTTTCCTATCGACAACCCTTCAAGACTGACATCACTAACGAGCAATGGAACACAATATACATCCTTGTAGGGTGGAGGAAAGAGTCGATAATACTGGAGACCCGCTGCATATGCCCCTGTGCAAGAGTCTATCCACAGTAGCCAAAAATACTAGTTTCCCTTTCGTGTAGAGCATAGGCGTACTACACCTGTGGGTCAACGCACTGAGTAACTGTTCTGACTTGATTAATTGCATGACCATGGACGCTCGTTCATTAGCACCGAACTGTTTCTGGCGGCATGGCGCGGACGCCTGCTGCCTTGGACGTGGCCGACACCGCCGGGCAAGCGGATAATACGGCAGCGGTCATCCTCGCTGGGAAACAGATATTTCCGGGTGCATCGGTGCGTGTAGCGTATACGTTGTATTTTCTAGTGTGACATCGCGCGCGTAGAGTTAAGTCGTGCGTATCGGAGCATTCAAGCTTTTCTGGAGCCTGAGCTCTGTGACAAAGTTATTTGGGCGGAAAGTAAATTAGCAAGAAAAGATACGACCATCTGAGATTATGTCCCGCGTAGTGAGCGAGTGAACGAACTGGTACGCGGGTGGCTGGGCAGCCCGAAGCTCAAGCGAATAGAACTTTTTCTATAGACGCGGAAATTACCAACAGCGGTCACCGTAACGGATTCGTCGTAATATAATATATAGGAAACTGGCCATTAGTTTCATCATATGTTTATAATATAATGAGGAACTCGTTAGTAATTAAACGTCAAAGCTGGATGACGCTTGAGCTTCGCCTCAAGAGTAGAATGCGATAGCGTTATGGGGCCGCGTTCGCATCGCCTTCTCAATCGCTAGCCCGGCTTCTCTCCTCGATAGACACGCCAACTGTGCCCTAAAGAAAGGAGCGATATTGCAAGTTATACTCACCGTTTGAAACTACCCTAGAATGCAAGCACAGTTGTGAAGTGCTCACTACAAAAACGTACGCCATAATTCTACTTCTCGTGAATTGGACAAGTACTCTCCGCTAAGGCGTCCACCGTAATCATATGGCGGATTTGGAACGTAAAACCCCAGCGATAATTCTTGCTAATTCATATTTTCTTTACTTTGCCGTAGAAGATAAGTGGTTTCCTTTTCTCGTCAGTTGTCATAGTCAGCCGCAGGAATGCATTATCCTGCTAAGTGAATGTTATTTTTCCCATGGTATCCTTTCTAACTCTAAGTTCTTGTATAAAAAAAAACAAACTTAGTTGATCCCTCCGTCATATGAATCGAAGTAACACGAAAGTAAAGCATATGCTTACAGACGTAGTTGACTGTTTACTATACATAAATATAAGAAAGCTTGCACAATGTATATTGGTGTTTGGCACCTAGAGCACCTTCACGCGGATGCACCCACGTTGATGCTTGGTGGTACACCTTTATCCCGACGATTGACGTCAGTGAATAGTGATTAAACAAACCCTTGTGGTAGCTGTAGTAGCTAACGGTGAAAGCGTAATGAGGCTAACCAGTGCAGCAACCAAAAGAGCGTCGCTGGTTGGACGCAGAACATGGGCTCTGGTCGCCATACCGCAGCACGTTAAATTATTGAACAGCATGGCCTGACTAAAGGAAAAACAACGCGCGTCGTGTCGCCCTTGTAGCCCGGCCGCGATTTTTTCTCGGGGCGAGCGTTAGCGGGGAACGTGGTGTTACAGCCAGGCGTGGCGGGCGCGCGTCGCGGATCCATTTTCGGTTAGAATAGATGCTATCCGCGAGGCTGACGCTTAAGACGCTTTACAACGCTTGGGTTAAGGTCGCCACCGCGTGGTGTGTTAAGGGGTTGACAAAATTGCACTGGTCGTATTGAAAACGCGACGAATGGGACAGAGGCGTAGCCACACGCGTTGAAGGTGCCAATCGCGGAGGCCACAGTAATAATGAATTACTTTACTTTGCCGGTCACAGAC